>VXAB01010902.1:102780-123497 GCA_013399175.1 Odontophorus gujanensis | reverse complement strand
TTTTTTCCTTCCGCTGAGTGGGAACATCAAGCAAAAATAAATTAAATTTGACCATCCTGGACAAGAACCACGAGGTTTTTTTCTCAGTACCTAACATCAATACAAGGCACGCCCAACAACACACACACCATAAGAGCACTGCAGAGCAGGGCAGGGCGACCTGCCAACCCACACATCTAAGTGCTAACTGTTTGTTAAGTTTGTCAGTTTGCTGCTGCCCTCTTTTCCTTGGCTGGTGCACAGCAGGTTGGGCTCCTGCCCTCAGTCCTCAGCAGACCTTGTAGGCTCCACACCTCGGTGCCATCACTTCCTGAAGCTGCTGTCGGGGATGGCGAGAGTGCGGCGCCTCAGTTTCCTTCCTGATCCTTCCTCCAGCAAGTACGTGACATCAATAGCTGCAACAGACCACGGGCTGCAGTGAGGATGGGGACCCCACAAATGCCTTCAGCATTTCCCTAATCCTCCTTCGACGAGGACTCCCTCCATACTGAGCCCCCTGTGGACCAGGTTCTGTGCAACCTGCTCTGTCTGAACGATCCGTGCCCTCTCCAGAAGAGCACTGCAGCATCACTTTGTGCTGGGCACACACCAAAGCACAAAGCAAGGATGAGCTGCAGCAACACAGGGGCTGCCGGACCCCCACTGCCACAGCCACAGTGACACCACCACTAAGAACAGGGACCTGCTCACCCACAGCAACCAGAACCCAACCAAAGGCCCTCCCTGGAAGTCACAGAGCACTTCCCAAGGTCTCTTCTGTTTTTCTTTGTGTCCGTTTTGCCCCTCAGGAGTGACAGAGGGGCTTCAGAAAGTCTCCGTGGTGGCTTATAACACCACACAAAATGTACTCGGCATTAATTTCACCCTCCAAAATGCTCTTTTTGCAAAAGCAAACACGGCCGTGAAGAAAAATAATGAGATTAATCGTGTCCACTCAAAACAGAGACAGACAAAAGCATTTCTGGGATGAGTGTGCTCTGCAGAGAGCTGAGGAAGGCAACGACACCGAACCCTCTGCGGAACCGCAGCAGAAGAGCTCACCGTTTTTCCCTGGGATTTTCTCTAGGAGGTTGAGTAGGATTTGGTTGAGTCTCTCTCTCTGGACGTGCCGCCTCTCCTCCGGGCTGCACAGCTGCCTGCTCTCAGAGCTGCCCTCTTCTGCTTTCTTCTCAGTCTCAGAGGTCTCGGTGGAGGCCGCCTCTTTTTCGGGCTCCTCCAGGCTCGGGGCCTCGCTCGCAGCGTGCTCCTGGTTTCCCAACACGTCCTCGAGAAGCGGAAGGGGCTCCTCCTCCTGGTTCAAGTCCTTGATCTGTTGCTTTGCACGATCTGATTTCCAGGACGACCTGAAAACGAAGCAGAAACGTTTCAGCACTGGATCCCCCTTCTGGCAGCCAGGCAGCACGGCCGTGCTCCATCTCCACGCTCAGCTCCTCCTGACAACGTGCAAAATGGCTTCTGTGCTCTTCCCTGAGCACATCACCCAGGAGCACCAACGCTCCCCCCCCCCTCCCTCATTCCCTGATCCCTTTCTGTTAGTTCAGAGGACTGCGTGGCATCATCTCCGTTTATTATTCCCACTGCACTCAGGGAAATGGGTGGGAAGGACACGGGGCTCCTGACCATACAGGGGAGCGCTCACGTCCCCGCTGCTGGGACTCACCTGCCCCCGTTCCTCTTGTAGTTGTCCGGGACGTAGTGGGGCTGGAAGAAGAATACAGGCGATGGTTACTACTGAACGCTGCGTGCTCCTCTGACACACACAGCACCACTCAGAGCTGCAGAGCCACTGCTGAAAAGTGAATGTTGAGGTTGTCTCCAGTTGAGAACGACTCACACTAAATGACCGTCCCGATCCCTGCCAGAAACCACCGACCCCCCCACCATACTCCCTCAGCATTGCTCAGTTTCAAAGTGCATATTCTCCGCGTGGAGTCATTTTTTCTCTCCGTGCTTCGGTTCGAGCCAAGTTTTCAGCCAGGCTGTGAGCACTGCGTGTCGGATCCTTATGGTTTACCACGCTTCGTGCACAGAGCCAGGGGCTCCTCAAACACACGTCCACCCTTCTGGAAGCAGCACAAGGAGCTACGAGAAGATCACTTACAGAGAAGTCCCTCTTGGGAGTGAGTTTCTTGGGGAAGTGGTCGAAGGCGTAGGGCTTGGTGCACACGGGGTAACGGTTGCGGTGGATCTTGTAGAAGAGGTGGGCTGATTTATCCAGGCGGTAATCGCAGATGTACACATCCTGCTCCTTCACTCCCTTCGGCCTCCCTGCAGACCCCAAACAAGGAAAGGATGGGAAGAATAGGAACTGTGTTCAGGGAAGGCACACGGGGCCGTCAGCACATCAGGTTCTGCGGCAGGAACCACGTCAGCACACGTCCCGAACTGACTTTCCCTACCTTTGCAGTAGGTGTACAGGTCAAGGACGCAGCACGTTCCCACCACGGCCTCCAAGGGGATGATCTCATACAGGGGCACCCGGAACAGCTCATTGTGATAGAACTTCCGAGATGGGGAATGATGCGTTTCGTGCGGGCGGAAATAATGGTGACCGAACGCGAACCGCTCCTCCCTGCTCGGAGATGTGGAGGTCAAAGAAACAGAAGAGAACCAAAACCAAAACGTCTGTATCCAGAAGGCTGTGGCACGACTTCGTGCCCCCCCCCCTTATCTCTGTGTTATCTATCTAGCACTCCTGCAGTGGCTGCGGTGAAAGGAGCGCTCCGATGGAGATCACAGCTTCAACTTCATCCCCTCCGCTCAGTGGAAGTACTCCCACTGTGATTTTTATGGACACAGCGGCCTGGCCGTGCTGCCACGGACGGGGCAGGAGCACTTAATGATGCTACAATGGCCCAGCAAGTCAGTGCTCATCAGCTGAGCCAATCCAGCTGTCCCTGTGAACTCTCAGCCTATTCCGACATCAAGTTGTGCCTCCTGTCCCCTGTTTACACCCCCCGGATGTGCTCTTACTGCACAGACAAGCAGCAATTCATCAAGCCTTTGCAAGTTAGCCACGCCCAGTCCCGTGTTTTAAAGCTTGCACAAAACCCCTGTGCTTTGAGAGGCGCCCCAGCCCAACGCCTCCAACTCCACAGATGCCTTAAACGTACTTCTCATTCTTCCAGAGCTTCTCGATGCGGAAGATGTCGAGTTTGTCCCTGTTGATGTGGGACAGCAGCCGGTAGGACTGCCGCACCGGGTGTCCATCCGGGGTCCTGCGGCTGTCCCTCATCAGGTAGACACAATCACCTGGCAGTGGGCACAGAAACACCTGTAAGGAACTCATCGAGCAGCAGAGGAGAGAATGGCTTCATTGAAACCAACGCGACACTGCCACCGAACTGCAGAGGGGGATGGAAAACCAAAGCGGGAGCGACGAGAGGAGGAAAGGTGATCATCACCTGCACAGAACCGATATGAGCAGAGAACTGAAGTGAGGGCATCACCCGGTCCCTGCGAGCTCGGGCTCCTCACTACGGGGCACTCCCAAAGGAGCAAAGAGCGCGGAGCTCTGATTCGACAGAGATGAGTAAATGTGGAAGGGGGCGACGGCACAGATCCGTGCCCGGTTTGTGGGGGTGCCCACGTACCCTGGCGCAGCAGCAGGTCGTCCCGCAGCAGGCAGATGTAGTACACACAGCCGGGCTGGGTGTAATGGGGCCGGGGGATCATGGGAACCTCCTGCAGGAGAGAAGAAAAGGAACGTTCAGTAGCACTGTGCAGAAACGGGGCTGACTCATCTGGAGGGGTACAGGAGTGGAAAAAGACACAGAACGTGGCTAAAATTAATCCAAGAAAACGATGCTGTGAAGTGGAAGCCCCACGTGGGCAGTGCCAGTGCTGGTGCACGTACATCAAACGCGTGCTTCAGTTGGCAGCTGCAGCCATGAAGGGTTTGCTGCTGTTCCTTACCCTGTTCACAGAGCGGGGCTCACACTGCTCACACAGGTAGTGCTCCACGTCGGAGTTCACTCCCATACAGTCACAGTGCTGCCAGACCTACGGAAGCAGACGCACCTCAATCAGAAACTGCTGTGATGCATTTGTTTTTGACAGATTCTGTTTTCCCAGAGGTGTTAAGGAATAAAAACGACCGTCCCGAAGGAAACTATTTGATATGGTGTAAGAAGACACAGACACGGTCTGTAATGCAACTGCCAGAGCAGGAGCTGGAAGCTGCTCAAATCCTGGCTGCGTAAGGACAGGAGTGCCTGGTGGTTCAGGAGTGACAGTCCCCCCCCTCCTGAAACCAGAACCTCTCAGTCCTGAAGAGGAAACGAAGGCTGTGGAGGTAATTCGGGCTATCAGCCACGCAGAAGCTGCTGGCAGATGCTCCACGGGTTGCGGGGTACAGAGAGGGAGCCCCAACTCCGCGTCCCCCCGCCTCACCATGCACTTTTCACACTGGATCATGAGTCCTTCGTCCTTGTAAAGGCCACAGATGCAGCGGATGACGTCCTCGTCCTTCTCGTGCCCGCCGTCCTTGTCGCACACGGACGTCTCGCTGCTGTCCGCCTCGCTCGCCGTCTCCCCCACGATCTCATCGATCTGCGCCGACGCCTCGTGGCGAGCGCTGTAATACGCCTTCCGCAGCCGGCACACGTCGCGGCCCGTGGGAGACTTTCTGCCGTAGTATTTCTGAGTGGGAAGCAAAGGAGGAGGGTTCAGACCTCGGCCTGGGTCTGCTTTTCCCTCGGAGGCTTTCGGTGCGCCCCTCTCCTGTTCGGTGAAGATGTGGTTACACAACCGTGCACCTCGGCCTGAGCACAACTCCACGTGTCTTAATTAAAGCACAATCCACCTCTCCCTGAAGGACTCNTCCTTCTCTGGAGATACTCAGGACCAGCCTGGACCTGTGTGACCTGGTGTACGGAGCTGCTCTGGCTGGGGGGTTGGACCCGATGATCCCTAGAGGTCCCTTCCAACCCCTACGATTCTGTGATTCTATGATTCTATACAGAATCTTCCACTGTCACTCAGCTTGGACGTACCCCCACGGTGTGTGAGAGCCCCGGGGGCACAGGGAGCCTCACCTCAGCATTTCGGAACACCTTCAGCATGTCCCCATCGAAAGCTTCCACGGTTTTGTAGTAGCCAGTCAAGATCTGTTTCTCAATGGTGGCGAGGTCCAGCGGGTCAGAGATCTTCTCGTAATAGTCTGCATTTCTGAAGTGGGAATGGTGAGAGCAGAACGTCACCCTCAGCAGCAGCTCAAACAAATGCAAAGCCAGCAGCCACAGCTGTGGGTTACTCTGGGCAGTACTTACTTCTTCTTCGGGGGCAGGTTCAGGAGGGGAGCTGCAAGAGCCTGCCTGGAGGAATCTGCAATGGGAACACACAGCTCAGCAACAGAGACCGGAGCAAAACTTGGGAAATGACTAACAACGTGCTGTAAGCATCAAAAGGCCCTTCCCACTATCAGGGAATTGAGTTCAAGTTGGTGCTGAGAGGTCGGGCGCTGCTCCCAAACCCGAGGGTTGGGGTGGAGGATGGTTTCCTCACAGCTCCACTGAACTGCACTGAAATACTGAAAAATGGACCACTTAAAAGCGTGGCAGCATCTGCAGATTCTGTTGGCAGAGGATGGAGCTGAGGAGGATAATGGTAGCAGGAGGAAGGGGGAAAAAAAGCAAAAGGTTATTTAAAAGGCTGACATAAGCTTTTTTTTTTTTTTAATTTCTAATATTTGGAGAATCCATCGCTCCAGAGGCTGAAAAAGTCTCCACGGAGGTTTATGGGGAGTGTCACCTTCACCTTTGTAGGCGATGATGGTGTCACATATCTCCTTGAAGATCTGTGCCAGGCGGGCGGCGCGCGCCACCTCGATGTTCTCTTCGGCTGCAGCCAAACGCCGCGTGCGGACCGAGCGCGCGGTCTGGAGGGCCGAGAACTGGGTCATGAAAACATCTGAAAGAGGGCACAGAGGAATTACAGCTACGGGAGGAGGCCACTGGAGAGCACGAGGAAAGCTGCTCCACGGACGAGGCCTTTTCCTCTCATCAGCCATCCCAAAAACAGCAGTGGACCGCTCCCTGGGGAGGAGAAGGTGCTAAACATCTCAGCACTGCTGCTGCAGCCCCAGCCCCACACAGGAGGGCTTTTATGGATTAAAACAAACCCTCCCAGGAGGAAAAAAAAAGAAGACAACAGAGCTGGACCTTCCTTGATAGCTGCAGTCATCGTACCATGATAAAACTCTGCCTAGAAACATCATCTTCTGCACGAGAACTGATTACAGTGTGTGTGAACAACTGGTTGTGCTGTTCTATTTGTCTTTAAGCTCAGCAAAGGGACAGCAAAACCACACATTCTTAATATTCACATCATATTTTTTGCTCCTTCACTCTCTTCTCCCACCCTGATCCTCTTTCCCCTGCGTAACAGAGATCTCTTCCAGACAGAGTGAACCCTTCTGCTCTCAGCATCCTTATTTTTCTCCCCTGCCTCAAGTCCTTCCTACCCAAGCTTTCTCACAGACAATAACACGTTGCTTTGGGCTGGCTCAGCACAGTCTGCCTGGTCCCATGCTGCTGATATTCAAGATGCTGATCTTTTGCCATCATCCCTCTTTATAAACCCATCACCAATTATTACCATTGTTCCCAAGTCAGTGTCATAGTAAAAGCTTTTTTCACACGGAGGTCCTCACTGCTCACAGCTCATCCGGATGGTTCAGGGGGTTATCAAAGTATTTTTAAGTTGCTGGAGCAAGCACAGCACGTCATTAATTCACTCCAATACTCACTCCCCACGTACTTTACAGCAGGGAACAATTCCTGGGCGCAGCAGTTGGGCTCTCAGAGGAGCAGAGTGAGGGCTGTGTGCTGTCCTTACCAGATTTGATGTTGCCATCATCCCGGCAGATCCCGTTCCAGCGGCTGTACAGCGACGCCGTGTGGATGTGATCACTGACTTGCTTCACTTCCTCCTGCTTCTGCCGAATCTTTTCCCAGTTTCGTACCAAAAATACGTGGTGTTTCAACACAAAATTCCTACATACGTTAAAAAGAAATCAAGAATCACCTTCTTGCTCTGTAATTCATACCATCACGTGGCAAAAGAAACCGCAGACACTCAGAGGTAAGGTTCTCGTGTCCGTGGAGAGGAATCCCACCCCAACTTCTTGCTCAAGACTTCCCACAATCCCTTATCCTATAGAAAAAATCAGTTCAACATCTGCACAACCCTCAACTCCTGAGAAAATAAACCCCCCACTGACCCCTCTCCTCACCTTTCCCTGTTGGACATGGGCTTCATCTGGAGCTGTGGTGTCAGCCTGGTCGGTGTGTTCACGCTCTCGCTGGGCTCCTCCTGCATGTGGCCCCTCTGGAAAACAGATCGCTCTGACAGACAGAAAAACACTGCCAACGAGTGCACAAACCAGGAAAGGCAGTTCCCTGGGGCACAAAACGCAGCACTTCTCTTTTTGTGCTGCTGGTATGAGCTCATTTCTCATCGCCTTTCACCCATGAACGGTGCTGCCTTCACTACTTACTCTCTTTTTCAGTTTGTGCTTGGACTTCCTCTTCTCTTTGGACCGCCCCGTCCTCCTGTGGCTGCTCACAGGTTGGCTGCTTTTGCTTGGAAGTCCGTTCACTCGCTGACTTTTACCCCCAATTATTCCTCTGCATTTGTCAAAGCCACACTTGCAGAGTTGCTTTGGAAAAACAAAGAAAGAAAGAGAGAGTGATTGTTTGAAGCAGCGGTGAGAATGCTTTGAATCCCAATATTATAAAGGATCTGTTCTGTCAAATGCAGCAGAGGAGGTTCTGTCAGCCCTCACTCTGCTGGTTTTGTGCTCCTTACCTGCTTTTCAACATTAAATGAGTGGAAGTTGTAGTCGTACGTCAGCTCGGTGCCAGCAGGCATGTCTTTAAGTGCATACAACCCAATCCGGTAAACACCGTTAACCGACCTGCAGAAAAAAATATATGCACATAATAAAATATTCCCAATCGTTAAATTTGCCTTTGTCCACACCAGTGCTGGTGATGGGAAACAACACTCGTGCCGTGCTCAGGAGTTGTTCTTCATTCGTTTTGTTCTCATTTCTCTCCTTCGTAGCAAATTTGGAAAGCCAAAACCAAATGAAAGCGGTGGGAGCAGCAACCACAGAACCACAGAATCACAGAACCATAGGGGTTGGAAGGGAAGCTGTGCTTCCACGAGGAGCTGCCACGGAGGAGCTCGTTTCAGCTGCCAGGACTCAGGCCCTCAGCTCAGCTCAGAGGCTTTTGCTGATCATTATCTCATTTCAAAAGATGTGCTGAAATTTACTGTCCCCCCCGTTCTGCCTCTCGTTTTTGTGTGTTGGATTTCAGTATACTGAACTCAATTCATGTTGCTTCCAGCTGCAATTCCCACAAGCTTCCTCGCTGAGCTACAGACACTTCTGCTTTGTGAATATGACAGTAAATACTTTTTACACCGCTGAACTGAATTCCCCTATTTTTAGACCAGATTCTCTCAGGTGATCTGCTTAGCTCTATCTGAGCCATGGCATCCCAGTCCCCCAGGAAACAGAAGGGATTTTTCTTACCATTTCTGCATCTCGCAGTTAGGATTACAGCTGTGGTTGATAAAACGAGCCTCGTTGCCCATACGGTAACTGTCTATCACCATCCCACTGTCCAAGTTCAGGCAGTAATGGTCGCTGTGGTTATGGTACTGCTCAATCATCCGGTTCCTACGAAGCAACACAGAAAGTTCTTTGTGACTGTCCCCTTCTGGCTGCAGAGCAAACTCGGGGTCACACAGGAACAGCACATTCATGAACCCTGAGAGAGTTCAGAAGGAAAAGCAGTTGCAGTTTCTGTACGTTACAGAATCTCACACCTCGGGGTGGAGGGGACCACCCATTTTTATAATTAAGGTCACTGACACAGCCTGGATTAGGATCTAGAAGCTTGCTCTCCTGGAAAGCTCCCTTTTGGGTTCTGCAGATTATTTGTGTGTGCAGTCCATGTTGATAATGCTGATCACGTTTATGTTCTGATGTTCTGTGTGTGTCCAATGGAGCTCTCTGAGCAGCAAGGATGTCTGTCCAAATAAATCACCCCGGGATGTGACGTACGTAAGCAGACACCTTCCTCCTTTCCTTAGCAATTCATGCTCCCTCTCGTCCTTCTGCCTTCACACCTCTCTGCAATATCTGCTTCCTCTTCTGACCCCGTGGTTCTGTTCTGCAGTCGTGTCAGACCCACACTCACCCACAGCTCTGGCACTTACAGAGCAGATGGGGCAGATGCTGTGCTCCACAGAATAACCCCTCCTCTCTGTCTGACTGTGAAAAAGACAGCTGAGCAAAAATCTGAATCCCAATCCTTCCTTCTGCTGGCAGTGACCCGAAAAGCATTTCCTCTTCTGTACTCTCCCACTTGTTTCTGTCTAAGGATTTCCCAACAACGGATGCTAAAGTCATCTCCTGAGTGAAGAAATATTTCTACCTGAATTCTTGCTCGCTCACAACTTCTCCCAGATATTCAATGATGAACTGTCCTGCTTTCAGGGGCTCTTTGGTGCGAATTCCCCATCCCTTCTCCTCAGCCCGGAACCTTTCCAGGCACTGCACCCACTCGTGCCTCTGGATCCGTTGGTTACAGCACTGCTCACCACAAGGGCACGTGTTTGGTGAACACTCAGCAAAGATCATCCTAGAAGTGAAAAGAAAGAAGTTAAGGAGGGCAGTGCCCATTTCTGCATGGCACTCTGAGCACGGCGGGTCCGCCTGCTCCTGACCTGTTGAGGCAGTCCTCCATGCAGCCCTTCCCGTTGTCATCATCTGGTTTCTTACAGTTGCAGGTAGTGGCTTCGTAGCCAGAAAGGGGTTTGACATCCACGTAGACATCTGGAGGGAAGAAACCAGGAGGTGGGGATTCTTCCCAGGTAAAAACAACAACCATTTATCTACTGAGTTTTCAGTTCAATTACGCATTGCAAGAAAAGAAGGTGGAAGTTTCTCCATCAGGACAAAGAGTGTGACACAATTCCCAGCACCACAGAGGCAAGAAGTTTGAGGAACGATAAGATTTTACTCACTGGAGCGGATCTTTTTATACAGTGGGACATCTGGCTTTTTGTACAGCTAGGAAAGAAAAAAAGGAAGACGTCGTATAACTGCATCTGTTATTCAGAACCGGGGAGACGATGTTTGTGTGTAAAGGTTCTGCACTCATGAACGTGTGTACAAGCTACAGAGTGGGCACAGGACTGCTCGGTGATGGCTGTCACTATTTCAGGTGGCTGTGGGAAACGCCAAGGCATTTACTGTATATATATTATATTATTGTGTATAATGAATGCCAAGGCTTTTATTATCTGTAATATTGACTAGAAAAGACGGGCAGGCGCGCCTCATTTTCAACACATGGCAAAGAAATGTCAGCAGCCACCGTGAGCTGAAGATCACAACGTGGTGTTTGAAGGGGAGCAGGAGCTCCCTGGGAACGTGCCCTGCTCACTGCCACGCTGCAGCCCCACGTCTCAGAGCTGCTCAGCTGGGGACAGATGGACCTCCCAGCACTGGATCCCGTGTTCAACCGCTCGGTGGAAACTTCTCAGGAGAGAAGAAGAAAAGAAACCCTATTTTTAGGGTTTGCCCGTATTTCAAGCACTTTAAAAATGTTAAACCCTTTCTCTTCTTTGCTCAGTATGAACATTTCAGCTTGCGAGCGAAAAAGAAATTCCACACTCTGCTGGGAGGGATCCAAGAAAAAGAAGGCCCGAAATTTCTCCCCGTGCTGTTGGCAGTACATCTGAATTCTCCCGAGGCATGTCTAAAACAAGATCAGTGCAGAAAGCAGGCACGCTACCAAAATAAAAGTCTGCAGCACCACGAGTGACTTTGCTGGCAGAAACCTACAGGATTGCTGCTCTGCACGAGATGGAATCATGGAAACTATTCACATGAAACACGTAAAGAAATCCTTCTCTCGTCACCCAGCGGCAGCAATAGGAACACTCATCGATACACAGGGTACATCAACATGGTTTTCATGCTATTTTCTTTCCAACCATAATCTTGGCAAGCAGTAACTTTTTATCTTGTACCTGATTGTGTTTCCACTGCCAGAGGATGTCATAAGGCAGCTGGAAGTCAATTCTCTTTTGTCTGAGATACTTTCCTGCAACAAAAAGGTTTATAAGTTGTACACACTCATATTCACATATCCCCCAGGGCACCAGGATTGCTCGCAGGCGTGCGGCCAACATTCTGATAGGGCCTCTCAGTGTCTGCAAGGCAGCACAACAGCAGACCCTCCTGAAAGTGTTTTCTGTTGGTGATGAGCACAGGAAGGAGCCTACCATCTTGTGGTCCTTTCTGCTCTGTCTCTGCAGTGTCACAGACAGCAGGAAGGCCTGCTGAGCGAGGCGACGGAGAGGAGCTGCGTCCTGCTCCATCACTGCCCTTCCAGGATGTCCTTAAACTCCACCGGTCACGGTTCAGCCCTGCAGAGCTGTGCTGGGAACCCAGCAGGTGCTCATCCAGGAGAGCCCAACGTGAGTTACAGGACAGCAGAGCCCGACAGCTCCGTGCCACACAGCACTGCAGTCACCAGAATGCAGGAACCCCAAGGAACACTGCTCTGTGCTCACCAAATGATTGAGCACAGGGACCAAATCGGCGTGCGTGGTTCATCAGAGGTGCTAAATCACAATGCTGTGCTCCAAGAAACCACATCAGTTTGGGAAGCAGTTTCCAAGGCTGCTTGTGCAGCCTCCACCAAAGGAACACATTTAGACCTGACAAAGACATTCCTGTTTCAGAGTGACTTTGGGAGGATCTGTGTTCTCAGCAATAATTGGAACTCTTTTTAGACAGGAGTTACTGCTGTCGCTGCAAACCTTGTCTTTATTCCACAACTTACTGTCACCCCAATCTCTTTGCAAAAGAAGGAAACTGCCTCGTTAAATACTCCATTTATGTAAGGCCTGAGGCTTGACACAAAGTGCCAGGCTCCTTCTAGCTAAGATTAAAATGCTCTCTTATCATTTGCTTGGAAAACTGTTGTCACGGAGCCACAGTGAGCAGTGACTGGAGATGAGGTGACAGCTCCTCGTCTCATTTCCCCAGGTTCTCCAAATCCCTCCACAGTGATCCGTGGTCTCACGTGAACTCACACACATACCCTCACCACTGGACCACAGAAATGCTCAAGTTTTCCCTACAATGCAGCCCCCGAAATTCCTTTTTATTTTCAAAGCTTTATACATCCAGAGCAGGTTCCAGGAAAGAGCTAAATCTGCCGGGAATTTGCTTTCACTTCTATGACCTCACCGGGCGAAACAAAAGGTTCTTTCAGTGCCCTGGCAGCGTGCCTGCAGAGCCCTCCCCAAGCAGCCACCAGCACGGCCCTAAACCCGTAACTCTGCTCTGCAGTGAGCTGCTCTCCAGCTTCCCAACACGCAGCAATTAAAGCTGGCTTATCTTTATGGCAGGAGCTTGTTTGTGTCTGCTAGCACCAACAAACCTGAGGTCACGGCCTCGTGAGGAGAACGGGATCGCTGCGCTGCAAAGCGAACCTGAGCGTCGGAACAGATGGTTCAGAGCTGCCATAGAGTTACATGCCCCAATTCAAGGAAGAACCCAGAAAGGTCACGTTCTTGTGAATGTGAATTAACATCTTCAGCTCTGGAACCTGCTTCTGAAAGGTTTATGCTTATTGATGCACACAGACACGGTTCATCTTGATTCACGTTTTCCATCCTTCCTCATTTTTCATCATTATAGGCACAAGGGGGAATGTATTACTGCCTGCTTAGCATTTGAGATTTAAGAAATGGGACAAATCACCTCTGGCTACACTGCTGGAAAATTAATTCGAGAGGGACACTGTCACAGCGCTTTCATGCTGAAGCACTGCAGCACTTAAAGCACAGTTAAAGCTCTTCGGATGGAAAACAAAAAATGAGAACAAAGGAGAACACAAAAGAAACCTCCTGAGTCAAACTCTTCTGCTGAAAAACACGGGAGGATGAGTGTGACCTCTGATGAAGTTAATATGCTGAAGGATATTACCTTGGGGATGTGAGAAAATAAAAGGAAGAGAGACCAAAAGCCCACGGAGTCCAAACAGAGCACCTCAGTGTCACCCGAGAGTGAGATTTGGTTCCCAAGCACTAAGACACGTGGAGTACCCACCGACATGAATCGGGGCTGGAAACAACCCGTGCTCGTGCTCCCCAGGAGTGTACTCCAGCTTCTCTTTCTTCAGCTGGATGAGGCGGCTCTTCGGGCTGAGGAACAGAGCGAGAAACATCTCTGTCACACACCAAACATGTATGGTCTGTTCCAAGCATGCAGACATCTAGAACATCAGGCAGCAGAACGACAGCAGGAACAACCAAACAAATCACTTCCAGGCTGCCTGCCTAAGGGACGGACCGCTCCCATTTCAGGAGTGGTGATTTGATTTTCTCCCCCTGGAGTTGGGCAGCACCTACAGCACCAGCATTAACCTCCTCCTGTGCAACAGGCCAGAAGGGATGAAGGTCAGAGGACACATCCTGACGTTGGGTGTTGAGCTATTTGATGCGTTGTACGCCTGTAGTGCCCCCTTTCCTACCAAACATTCTGCTTCTATTCCTCTGGTACAGGACTTCTATTCCTCAGTACATCAACAAAGGCAGGAAAAGAAATCAGGGTTCAAAAAGCAATGAGAGAGCCCCTGTAGAGAAGAAGCAAACAGGGGGATGAAATAAGAGTGGTTGTATGGGTCAGGGAGACATCAAATGATGCAGCTTAATTCCACAGCTTAATTCCACAGCAAGGTGACTCCATTTCAGACAGTGATAAAGGAGCAAAGGGGAACTGCTGAAACGAAGGCTCTGCTGAACTACATGCTGCTTATACTCCCCCTGAAAGAGCTCTGCTCTTCATAGCAAAGGCCCTGGTGACGAAAGAAACACTTGCACTGAACCACACACACACACACGGGCTGTTGTGCTGCAGTGGGAAAGTTTATCCTGAAAATGAAACAGGAATATCTAGGAAAATGCATCCCAAACCATCACCCTCATTTGTTATGGCACAGAGGGACTGTTCTGCAGATGGAGAGGGGAAGAAATGCACTCCAGGCCACGGGAGCAGGGCAGGGGCACGGCTCAAACACACATCACCTATTTCCAGTCGGGTGTTTCATGTTCCAGAACCTAACAGCAGCGCAGTGCTGCTGCCTGCTCCTTACATAAACACAGCCACTTCCAAGTGAAGTCAATTTTGCCAAGCTATCCTCGTCAGAGAGCAGCACCATTTCCCCACACAAGAAAGGGCACTGCTTCTGACATCACGACCCCGTTTATGGATGGCAGACATTCACTCCATTTGCTTTGGCAAACACAGTGCTCCTTTGCCCACCAGGGAAAAACGTTCATCTGGAGGGGATAGGAGAAGAACCCGTGCCTCTGCCCTTCCAAGCTGAGCTGCACTCACTCACTGAGGCTTGCAAGGAAAGTGACTTTGTGGTAACTGCTTACAAGACCTGGAAAACAAGTTCTTATCAGGAGGAAATGGAAAAGCATTGTGAAAAGGCAAAGAGTGAACCTCCGTTTCCGAGGGGCAAGCAAACCCTGAAGCCAAAGGCAAAGAGAAAACACGCAAGGTGTGAGCGAGTGGCAGCCACAGGAGCACCCTCCATGTGCTCCACGTAAAGCACACCACCAGAAATGGAAGTTGTGGTAAAGTGCAAAGAGGACAGCAATAGGGGCAGAAGACAGGAAAGGAGGTAGCTAAACCCCCAAAGTTTAACACAAATCTCTTTGGGGACTGCAGGAACACCCCGGGTCCCAGTTCTAGACCTCATCACAAAGAAGAGTGGGAAAGTTCTGTGCTCCTTCCTAACACAGTGACAAAATACTCGACAGGAAGGAAACTCAGCTGTTCATTCTATGACTATGAGATGTACCTGCCTGTCTGCAGCTCTGCTTCTACAACACCCCGCTCCCTGCAGCTCCACAAGCAGTGGGGTCAGCAAGGTGGAAGCCAAGGAGGCAAAGGAGACTTTGTACTCTAGCAAAGCCACTGCTGGGTAAACAGATAATGACTGCAGAGCACAGTCTTCCTTTGTTCTTATACCTGCAGCCCTGTGTCGCCACACAGGGAACTCCTCTCACATGTCTGTGTAATTCCTGCAGCGGGAGCTGAGGACTCTGCTAACGTGGAACATTTGGAGATAGAGGTTCACTGAGGCTGACTTCTGAAATCACTCCTTTCATGCTTATCTTACTTCATTCTCATCTGCAAGAAATCACCAACTCTGAGCTGCAGTCACTGAGCTTCAATAGATCTCTATCCAAGGTAAGTCACTGCTCTGCCACTCCAAACAGCTCCAAGCAAAGGAGATGAACCACACCTGATGGGGCAACGAGCAGGGTACGTACCTGGGATTCCTTCCTAAAAAGGATAACCACTCATCATCACTCAGTGCACAAAAATAGCAACAAATGGGCCCTTGTACGCAGACACCGCGCTCGGTGCCTGAGCTCTGCCAGCACTTCTCCTGCCACGATGGTTACTGTCACAAGAATGTCTTGCACTCTTCAAGGTCGATCCTCAGAGACACTCTCAGATTGCTGGAGGCTGCTTCCTGCCTAGGGTTACGTCTGAAACCTTCACTGAGTCAGATTCTGATCACTACCACGCGTGTTGTTTTTCACAGCCTTTAATTAAGCTGATGCTTTCGGTTCAGCTTCTTCCCAGCCAGCTCTTTCTGCCTTTACCTGAGAGGAGACAGCTCCCACCGGAATATCAGACAGCAGCTATTACTTACTCTGCAGTTTTGTACACGTCGGAGTAGAGCCCTGCCTTCTGGTACTTCTTCTTTGGGGGCCGGGGGGCTTTCTTCTCACGCTGGGGAAGAGAAGGCAAAGGCTGCTGCTCGGTGCCTTCGGGCTCAGGTGGTTTCCCAAGGGCATCCTGAGGGCTGGGTGGTTCAGGAGGCGCCTCAGGAAAACTGGAAGGAAAAGAAAAGATGATCTTCATAGGTTTATACTTCTTACAATCAGCATTTTCTGACCGTGTTTCATTCCTCTTTATTTTTTGCTCAGCAGCACAGAGCCCTGCAGGTTACTGAGGTGTGAGATGTCTCTGCTATTTAACAACGCGGCGCCACGACCACGAGCAAGCAGGGGTTAAGCAGAACTGTAAGGAACGGAGGATCTTTTAACAGTAATATTATCACTCCTCACGTTCAGCCCTCGGAGCCTCAGTAAAGTGATTCAGAAGGTGTTTGTACTGTGAAAGCAGCAGGGGCCTTCACTCAGCTCCCAGGAGCCACACAGTGCACTCTCGGAGCGTGCGGTTCCAGCAACGTTCTGCAAACCCAAATGCCAACTCCTGAACATTTGGTTCTGAACCACAAACGGGTCGTTATTATTTGGAACCATTCTGAAAACTCAGGGAGAAACAGCTCTGCAGGACTGTGATGTCTTTGTTGCAGAGATTCCTGGTGTGTTTCTTTACCAGCCAGGGCTGCACTCTCCAGACAGGTGCATACCAGAACTCCTACTCAGTTTTGGTTTTACTCCTTGCTGTGGATCAGTTGATCTCACCTGACACTCTGCACTGCCTGGAATTGTTTCTCATGCACAAAAGTCACACACGCTTAAGGTTCCCACGGTACTGCAGCTCTTACAGTTCTGTGTTCAGCACATGATGTAAGAACTATCTCTGCTAAAGTACCTCATCAGTTTTCCTGTTACAAATCCATTAAAAGATGATGATAAGAAGTGTTTCGCTCACAAAAACAAGTCTGACACTACCTGTGATGTTATCCCATCGAGGGATGTGACACACAGCAGCTCAGAAAGACCCTATGCACTCTGAAAACCAACAGCAAACTCCTGAGTGAAAACAAGTGGAGCCTGGAGAGTAGGATTGCTCAATGGGTTGGAATGTTCACAGATTCACAGACACATTAGGTTGGAAAGGACCTACAAGATCATCTAGTCCAACCATCCTCCCATCACCATCCCTACCCACTGAACTACTAAATCAAACCCCTTAGCAATCCTTTCACACTTTAAACATAAGGGCACACAGTTCTAAGGGAATTACCTCTTACTGCTCTCCTGCTCATCCTCAGGCAGAGCTTTCTGTCGTTTCCTGGCCTGTTCCTCTGCAAGCCACCTCTTCCTCTTCCATCCTTTTCGGTGATCTGGATTCAAGTTGACGCTCTGCACCACAGCTTCAATCACATCAGTGATGGTATCGGGTCCGAGGTGTAAAGGACTGCTGCTTTCTTCCCTCTTATCTAACTCCTGGCTGACCAGCCGAGCTGCCTGGAAGGCCTGCATGGAGACAACAGCCTGCATGGGATATTTCCGGGGCCGTCCAGGTCTGCGCTTCACAAAATTATTCCCCGTCCGTGACTGCCTTTGCAGCTTTTTGGCCTTGAGAATTTTATTGACGTGGTCAAGATTTTTTTTTGTTGCCAAGATCTTGTTATAATTGCACATTTTTCTAGCTTGTCGCTGCATGGCTTCGACCACGCTTCTCTTGAGATGATGTGGGGAATAGCTGTTGGGTAACCTGTCCGACAGAAGTGAGATACTGTCACTGCAGGAGCTGCTTGGAATGGCTGGAGCAACGAGGCCGTCCTGTTTTCTCTCCCTGGTGTGGTTTCGAGCAGGACTAGCTGACGGAGGAACCGATGCATTTGCAATGACTGCTTCTATGCTCTTGTCCAAAGCAGCCTGGCCCTCGTGCTGTGCCATGCGCTGCAGTAAGCTGTCCATGGGGTCATCGCCAGCAGCCGACAGCCTCGTCCCCCGCGGCGGCACTCCAACCACTGAAACACAAACAAATCCCAACTGAAACACATCAAAGAAACGACCCAAGTCTGAAGGGAAATCCAACGCATCGTGGTGACAGAACGGATGGCAGCAAAGGTGGGGTTGGGTATGGGTGAGCCAAAATACCTGGACAAAGAGAAAGGCAAGTTCGCACAGGAAGTCAAAGGAGAGTTCACTTTTAGATCTACTCAAACCGGCGGGCCGTGGGCTGTGCACTGAGATAACTGTACTAGGGCTACTGTCAAAGAGATGATGGCAAAATGTTTTTGAGGAAGGGTTTCTACCTTTTGGCAACAAGGACATCATGCATTAGCAGTCAGTTTACAGCGAGTATTTTCGAGTCCAAGCGTGTGCTATCCAACTCTGTTACCGCGGAGAAACGCATTCCTCATCAGTTTTCCCAAGTAATGAATTTGCAAGTGCAAATGGAAACATTATTCTGAGAGTGCAAACAATTTGAAGGAGGAAGAATCAGCACATCCACTCCCAAAACTCTTCTATGAACAACTTTCTTCCTACAGGACTCAAAAAAGAAACAGCCACACGCCCGTGCAGTCACTGCTGTAAGCATAACCATAACCACTTGGAAACCTGGCAGCCTCAGCGACTCAAAGCTCTGGAAGGATTTTCACTTTCAGCATTCAATTTTAGAGGGAGGAGTGAAGACAAACCTCCCTGTTTTTCCTACAATCTTTAAGCACACGCTGGGGCAGAGCTGAAGGTTCCCCACAGAAACACCATCTGCTTTGAGCTGGGAGCTCTGGGAGCAGCTGCAGCGCCCCGGAGAAGCGAACAACACGACACACAGGGACACACAACCCAGGGGCTGCCCTTGAACCAGTGCTTCTGTTGGGAAAATGATCCCAAAGGATCAGACACCTGAACTCTGATCCCCTGCAGCTGCAGCACTGCTCGTGTGCTCTCGGGTGGTAAGGAAGCAGCTCGCTATGCCAAATGCACCGAAGTCCCACACGCGTTCCAGATCTGCAGAAGATGTGACAAAGCCTGGGCTCTCCCAGCAGCATCACTTCAATGTCTTTGAAGCTGCCAAACTCACGACTCAGTTTTGTTTTTTGCCCTCCTGCCCAAGAAATGCCTGAACTTCTGACGCCTGCCTGTGCACAGGTTTAGGCTGCTTGCAGTTGTCCCTTCACAACAAGCAAGTGAAAGTTCAAAAGACACAGAGAAAAAAAACACCTCGCTCTGGGTGGATTTCTTAAGCACAGCTGAAGAAAGCTTCAGCGGTAAATGTTTGTTTAAAGGGAGGAGGAAACAGAAGTTTGGCCACATTCTTTACATATGGAAACTGTAACAAGCAGTTCTGTTCGTAGGGATCCAGGGATGTTTACTACAAAGTTGGAATCTGTTTCACTGTCCAAGAAGGTTGCAACTCTAAGAGGAGTTTTTTTTCTACAGCTGCCATTCTACAAATGCCTTTCCTGCCCTATCTTCTTGGCCCCACAGGCTCCTCACAGAGGCATTTATTCACCTAATTCATCGAGTAACTGCAGTGCCACAAGTACTGCTAGCAATTAAAGACTCAAGCTTCACCAACACTAATTTAACACGGCGAGGAACCCAACTCCACCACAGCTACGCTGCTGCTGCCGCTTCTCCACACGTCAGCTCCACTTCCCCTCCCCTACAACACAGCCTGAAGGATTTGTGTGCTGAGCTGCAGGTGGAAAAACTCAGCATCTCCATGAAAATCCTGCTGCTGCAAAGTCCTCATCGCGGCGCTGCCTTTGCCTGCAGCAGTACAGCACTGCAGCGATCCCCAAACCAAGATGAGCAAATATTACTTGCCTGTAGAAGATGTGCTCTCAGATGTTGATCTCTTTCTGGAAGGGCTGCAATTTGTGCTCTCTGACTGCCTCTGGGAAGGTTTGTCCTGTGTTGGCAGAGTGCCTGCAAAGCAGATCAGGGAAGACAAAAGCACAAAAAAAAAAAATCACTTCAGCCTGGCAGCGCCAATAAAACGCACTGTAGTGCTTAATATTCAAACTAACATTATTCTCTGTTTGTTTGGTTGGTTTTTTTAGCATCAAGAACACTTGCTACGACGTCAGTGTCTGCAGAAAGATGGACCTGGACCATCACAACAGAATTTCTCACAGGGCAGTGGCACATACGGGGCAGTGAAGCAATCCATAAGGAAGAGCCATTTCCTATCTTTTATGTGAGAAACCAACACCAAAACAAACGAAACACCCCAACACATCCCTGCTTCCAAACAAACTCCCCTCTCATTTCATCTCCTCGGAACAGCTGAGGTTGGAAAGGACTTTTGGAGATCCCACACAGCCACCGTGTCAGGTTTCCAACACATCCACAACCTCCCTAGGCAATCTGAACCAGAGTTCAATCCCCTTTATGACAGAACATTGTTTTTTCTCCTATATGGGCAGAATTTCCCATGTTTGACTTTGTGCCCGCTGCCTCTTGTCCTGTCACCAGGCAGTGCTGCATTTGGTTCCCTTTTTCTTTCTCCCTGCCATCAGGACTAGGCACAACTGATAAGATCTCCCCTGAGCACTCTTCCAGGGGCTGAGCAGTCCCATCTCTGTTTGTGTAACGGAATTCCCAAGCCCTTAGTCACCTTGGTGGCTTGCCACTGCACTCCCTGCAGCACACCCATGTCTTTCTTGCACTGAGGAGCCCAGAGCTTTTACGATTATTAATATCCCATGGTGTAACACCTCAGATGGCATCCTGGCACAGAGCTGGTGGGCTCTGAGTGCATTTCTATAGGGTCTGCTCTTACAACACGCAGGTAAGAAGGAAGCTGCAGTGGAACTCTGCAGGGAGACCATATGCAGTTGCTTAATATTAGAAAGAACAATTGTCTTCTTATCCCAGATCAATTTTTCTAGTGAGGAACTACAAGAGATATTGATTTCATACTGTGTAGATTAAAATGAATG
>VXAB01010902.1:87613-102732 GCA_013399175.1 Odontophorus gujanensis | reverse complement strand
GGGGGGGGGGGGGGGGGGGGGGGGAGGGCCGGGAAGAGGGATAATAAAAGGAGGGCTAACTGCTATAAGCACAAAGAGGTTATAATAAGTTTCAATAGGAAAAAAGACAAGCGGGAGGAATCCAGAGAGCTGCTTCACTACACAGCACTTTGTCACTGGGGCTGCTTACGGATGTCCACACACAGAGGGTTCCTTCCTCTCAGTAACAGCCACCCAACCTCAGCGGGAAGGAGCCCTTCAGCCCCTGAGGGGCTTCGGCCGCACCGCCACGCCCTGGGGGGACAGAGGACGAGCTCCAATGGAGCTCAGAGGGTGCCAGGCCCAGACTGCGGCACTAGGCCTGAGCCATGCAAGCACCAGGCCCAGGCGGAGGTGCAGGCCCGGGGTCCGGCAGCGTTAGGCCCGGGCGGAGGTGCAGGCCCCGGCGGTGCTATGCCCGACCTTGCCGCCAGGCGGCGCGGTTGCCCGCGGCCCTGCCCCGCGCTGCCGCCGGGCGCTGCTCGGCCCTCGGGGGCGTCCGCAGCACCAACGCCGGGACCCCGCATCCCGACGCGGAGGTTTTGCCTGCGCATACTGAGCTCTGTGGAAAGGCGCACGCATCTCGTGTCACACCGACTGATGCCCGCCTCAAACCCCTCCTCGGGTTTTCCATGGGATGAAGGGAGCAGGAATCGGATCGGTCTCCTCCGAACTGCTCCTTTTGGTTCCCCTTTGCTCCAGGCACTGAGAAACCACCTTAAAAACAAGCTCGCAAGTGTTTGAAGCAACTCAAGGCGTGAAGCTGCAGAAGGAGCCCTGCAGCACTGCCCACACGAGGCTGCTCCGCTGGTGATCCCCATGTGCTGTGTGCTCAGCCCTCCAGCGGAGCACCACGGATCCGACAGAGCCCCAGTGCAGCTCTGAGAGCTGAGGAACCGCCGCTTGCCAGCAAGGGATTACAGCGAAGAACCAGCAGCATGTGCTGTGCTTCTCAGCATTCACAGCCTCGAGGAGAGATCCACGCTTTTCCAGGGGCCTGACCTCCAGCCGGGCTCTGTACAACGCCTGCGTACAGCACGGTGCCTCCAAGATGTGTGACGGGGACGCCCGCTGCGTTGGGGTCTTTTTTGGGATACGCACCAAGGCGGCTCCTGAGCCCCACTTAAAGACACACACCCTTGTGATCTTTCCCCTGGCTGCACATCTTTAGGATTGAAACGTCTCCCTGAGAACCACCACCATCTGCTCACTGAGTCCCGTCTGTCAAAACACGCGTGTCACAGCTACGGTTCGGATCCAGTCTGAGAGCATCAGACACAAGGTGACAGAAAGCATCAGCCAAGGAAGGCAGCCACGCAGGGTTCACGTTCAAAACCCCATGGAATTGGAGGGTGTCCTCCATACGGGAGATTTCTGACACAGACGACGATGAATATCCCTATGGATCGGTTTTAGAAGGCACTCCTGATGCTGCCCTCACACTACTTGCTCTAACAGCTCTCAGTCCGTGTTCCCTCCTCCACGCGTTTCGGCTGCATCTGGTTCAATAAATAAATAAAAAATCATCATCCTCGATGCGCCGCATTTTCTTCCCCTCATCCGTGCTGTTTTCCGCAGTACACAAAAATAGGACCCGAGTCTTTCGCAGGAAGAGCCACAGGATCACAATTCAGCAGTACAGATGAAAAACAACGCCAACGATGCAGCTTGCCATTGATCCCGAGGAAAAAAAAAAAGAAAAAAAAGAAAAAAAAGCACGGGGCTTTTTTCTAGACGCAGTCTAAGCCCTCTGAGGTACTGCATGTAGACGATGCGGGCATTGGGAGCTCCTTGTGAATGAGATGAATGCTGAGCTGGAAGCTGGTCTCACAGCACTGACAGCTGCTTCCAATTGCGAGCAGTACGCTTACTGAAAGCGATACGCCGCATCTGATGAACCAAATAAACACACCCTAAGAGGGAGAGTGATTCAGAGCCTTCGCCTAGCAGGTTTCAGCTTAAAACATCTCTAATTAGGCTGCTCCTCATAAAAAACCCAAGTCAGATCATTCACTGTAATGGAATTCCTCAGGAAATTCCCAGAACTGCACAAACCACCGCAGCGATCCTTCGCTCCTCCGAGCCGCGTTAACCCTTGGGTGACCGAGCACTGAATCTGTCCTTCCTCTGCAGCAGGAGAGGCGATGTTACGGCTTCACTGCTTTCTCCTCACACCTCTCCCGATGTCGTTTGAATTAGAAGAGATGTAAAAACGTTAAAATTTTCTCGTATCACCGCTGTATGCGGATGCACTTTACTTTCCTCGTATTGGAGGGTAACACAAACGCACGCGAGGCGGTCGGGGGCATCAGAGTGGAAGCAAAGGAGGAAGATAAAAGCAAGGAACACGAGCAGGTAATGCTCCTTACTGACAGCGAGCTGCTTCCCCAGCTCTTGCTTTGTGAACTATCAGTCACAAGTGGTTTGGGGTAAAGGGTTTATCTTTAGGAGGCAGAGAGTAAAGGAGGAGAAACCATCGGTGTTTTTTAACACAGCAGAGTGGGGGTCCTTGAACAGCAATCCTCTGCTGGTGTCACTGCAATATTCTCTGCAGTCTTAGCTCTGTTTCAGTCACTTCTGGGGATGCTAAGATGAGCTTCCCAGCTGTGATTAAAACAGTCACTATGAAGTTTGGTCCCGGGCATTCCTAGAATCATTTTGCAACTGTTTGGAGGTATTGCTAAAGGCCTCGAGCCGGGGATCAAAGCCACACTGCAATAAGAGATGACCAAAATACCTAAAATTGAGTCATAAAAGAAATAGGAAACATTTTCTTCAATGGAAATGTTACTCACAGTGGCAGTCCTAACAGCCACTCTAAAATCAGTCCATCAGACTTCAAAACAAGTAGAAAGATGACTTCTACAATATCAAAAACCCTAAGAAATTTTAACTCAGTTTCTCCAGAAGCTGTAAGGAAAATGAAGAGGGCTTTTGATGAGAGAGCATCCCTGGCAAAACTTGGCACGTTTCTGTAACAGAGCAAGACAAACGTGGTGGAACAGATACTTCCACCATCCCATCAACGGGAGACATCCCATCAGCCCGTGCCAGACACCGCGCAGAGCAGCACTTCAACACAGCAGGAATTCCCAAAGCAAACCCAACACAGGGAAACTGCCACAAAGCCAAAGCCATCGCTGGCAGCCTGGAGCATACAAGAGCACGACTCAGGAAATGGTACAACGAGAGCTCCCTTACCTGGCAGTGGCTGCAGTGCCTTTTCCATGGAAGGCAGCGGTTCCTTTCGGAGCGGTCGGTTTAGCGAGGCGTCCTGTGCGCTGAAGAGCCCAGGGCTGTCAGTTAGTTTTTTACGTCCATTGGTGCTGGTAGAGTTTGTGACTCTGCAGCTGCCTATTGCACTTGTGAAAAGGTTCGTGTGTTCGTCGCTGCTGGCTGCCTCGGAGCTGGGAGTAAATCCCCCCAGGGATAGGCCCGGGGAACTGTCTGAGCAGTCTATCTGTAACGGCGTCTGCAATCCCAGCGCTAAGGAATTGGAGTCCGAAGGCTCCCTCCGGACCCACTGTTCATCTCTGCTTAGTAATCCCTTTGAAGGTGACAGGTGGGGACAAGACATGTGACATCTGTGTTTCTCCTTATGTTTGTACCTCTCACCGACAGCCTCCTTCCCGAATCTGTAGCGCTTCAAGGACTCCAGAACCGTTCTCGAAGAGCTATTAGCCGTGATGGTGTCCATGGAAACCTGCGGCTGCTCGGAAGTACGATGCTCTCTGTGTTTGTGGCGATGCCTGTGCTTGTGTTCGAGCATCCAGCCATAAGCCATCTCAGGCGGAACGCTGGGGTACGTGCTCATGGACAACAGTGGAGTCCTACTGGTGGTGAGGAAAGCCTCCTGGCGTAAAAGTTTATGCTTTTTCTTGTGGTATTTGGTGGGATTGAGAAGCAAATGGCCTGTATGCATGTAGGAGGGTGGTGGCAGCGGGGTGGTGAAAGAAGGAGAAGGTGGCGGAGGATAAAGAGTCGGAGGGTACCTTCCGTAATAACCTAAGCCTATGGGAGCAGCTGCGAGGGGGGAGGGAGAGTAAGGCATGCCATAGGAGGGATAGAACCCGGTGCTGGAGAGAGGAAAGCTGAGGCTGTGCATGAAAGGCATTTCTGCCATCGCCTCCCGCATTTTTGGAGGCCTGCCTCTCTTCTTCTTTAAGTCGGGTTTCCTAATGTAGTGCAACGGATCTAAAGGAAAAGTAGGGTGAGTGTAGAAACTATTGAAATTTATCCGGAAAATGGTAGGCAGTAAATCTCGGGGTATAAAATGGTGACTTCTGTGGGTTATCCTAATTTCGCTTAACCGACTGATCAACTCTTCCAATTCAGCCAGGAAATCCGGGTCCTGCCTACCTCGAAGCTGAGGATACTTCTTTTTCCTTTTTCGCTTCTGCCTCTTCATTTTGTCGTAACTAAGGTAATCGTGACTTCGGCGCTTGCATTTGTGTTTATGCTTTTCTTTGAGATTGCTTAAAACCGTGGAAGCTTCGGGTGCAATGAGGGAAACGTGGTCGAAGGAATGCCTCTTCTTCTTCTGCCCGCAGAACTTCTCTGCTCGATCTGAAGTGCTGTTGTTATCTGTTCCTATTCCACTGTCGCTGGGTATGGTCTCGTCGCTGTGAGATTCGCTCACGGGGGAAGGAGTGGCTTCTTTCAGCGACGTCAGCTCACTCAAGTGAGAAGGGGAGTTTGGCAACAACGTGGGTGGAGATAATCTCCTCCTTCCCTTAGCAGCTTTCTTCATGGCGAGTGTCTGAACGACACTTCCCTGCCTGGAGTGGATGTGCAAGTAGGGCACCGAGCTGGGCTCAATAAATCCCGCGTCGCTGCTGACGGGGCTCTGTCCCCCACTGACCACAGAGGACTGAGAGCAAACGGGGGATGGAAGAATGTCTGAACTATTAGCTGCTGAAGGCAGCAAATGGGGAAGTACTTGGCCAAATGATGTCCCGGGAGTTTGCTGAGAAGATTTCTCCAGAACTGTCAGGCTGGCGGAATTGCTAGTTAAAATACCGTTCAGGACAGCTTTGGGTTTCCTCCCCCTCCTTTTTCCTATATAAATGGTTCCTTTCTTGCTGACGTTTATCTGCTGGCCTAATTTTGAACCAAAAGTGGCAGCAAGAGTTGACACCGTGTTGTGGAGCTTAGATTGCACTTTCCCTTTGTTATTTGGTTCCACTGTACTCGAGAGGATCTGATTCAAAAGTTTCTTTCGCTTTAACGTTTTCATTTTATTTATTTTTCGAACAATTGTTTTCATTAACTGGCCGTTATTTCTCTTGGCGACTTTTCTGTCTGAGTCTACTTCCAAATCGCTCATGCTACAAATATTGGGCTTCTGGACTTCTTCCGGCCCCCGGAGCTGGTCCTTTCTCTCAAAGAAGTCCCCGCCCCGATGCTGATCGCTCTCAGACTCTATCTTGTTTGAGCTGTCCGTTCCTACAAAAGGTGCCACAGAAAGAATGGGTGGCTTCATTTTAATCGATGACCTGATCTGCCTCTTAGGTCTCCCTCTCTTTTTAGGAAAAGCTTGTCCCGATAAACTCTGCTTTAGGGAAGGAATCTCCACTTCGGGCTGCAGGATGGGAGGTTCTTGCTCTTCCTTGGACTGCACCGAAAAGACTTTGGACGCTGGGATCTTCAGAGTTCTTTTGGGGGGCCCTTCAAGCTCCGGCATCTCCTTGGATTTAGGTCTTCCTCTTTTGGGTTTATACATGTCAGGTAAGAAATCATCCGACATACACAAACTCGAAGGCTGTTTGTGAGCACTGTAGAACTTCTGAGCCTGCTTGTCCGACTCAGTTAACAGCGCCAGAGACTGCCCGCTCGCCTCACTCAGTTTGGGCAACTGATGCTTAACGAACTCGTGCTCCACGAACGAAGACGATCCTATGTTTTTCAAGAATTTGGCCTGCTCCAAATTACTGTTGGATAGTGCACCGTAGGAAATGTTTTTAAAAAGCTCTGACCTTTCCAGTTCCAGACCCTTTGGAGGCCGGCATGCGCTTCTTGACACCACTTTAGTCCACCGTGGCTTCCTTCCTTTTCTTTTCTTTAGAGGTTTTGATTGCTGACTAGCGCTCAGATTTTTCGCTCCCTGGCAGGATTTATCTGATGCAGCTATTGCACCGATCTTCAGGAACTGCTTGCTGCTAAACAAGCTTGTAAAACTCACTACCGAAGGGGTGACAGTAGCGTGAATGCTTGTTTCAGCTGCCAAAATGGGTTTTTTCCCTAGAGAGGGGCTAGTTCTTGAAGTTTCTACGTAAGCAGCTTTTGAGTCGTTCAGCTCTTTGTCAGCACCTTTAAAATCGGTGCTCAGAGTGTGGTTCAACGTTCTGTTTATATTTAGAAGTGTACTGTCGGGAGAAAACTGCGTTTTGCCAATCTGATCTGAAATCCCTTCCAAGAGATCCGCCGTGGAACTCAGATGCAGCGTGTTGGATGCTAACTGCGAAGCCGCTGCCGAGAGGCTCCTGTTTAAGGTGGTAACAGACACCGTGGGTGAAGGTGACGGGAGATTTCCCTCTCCTACTGCACTAAATGGGGACTTGGCTGTGGATACGTCTGAAGCACCTCCTGTCCTGAAGTCTGGTGAAGTGCAATAGACTGGAGGCTGTTTTTCATGCTTCGATGTTTCATAAACCCCTTTCTCGCTGGCTGAGTAACCATCCTGTGGGATGCAGATTCCTTCATTAAACATCTCTTTGCCCACGTCAGCGATTTCTTTCCGAATTGAGAACTTATCCAAGATACTTTCTTTACTCTGCCTCACAACATGCTTCTCAAATGTTTTGCTGGTACTATTTTCTTTCAGTAAATCCGGACTATCGTGGCTTTCAAGGCTACCGAGGTTTGAATTGCAAGGAAGCTTGAAGGGCTCCGAGGCAGGCAGGAGGGAGTCTGCTTTCAGAGTTCCGGAGTCCTTGTTAACCAAACCCACCGGAGCGCTGATTCCCGTTGGCTTCTTTCCAGGGTCCTTGCTAACCGATCCCACCGGACTGCTAATGCCCAGTATCTTCCTCCCAGAGTCCTTGTTAACTGGTCCCACTGGGCTGCCAATCCCCGGCGTCTTCCTGCCAGAGTCTTTGTTAGTCAGGACCGTGGCACCGCCAGTCCCCGGCATCTTTCTCGCGGTGTCCTTGCTAAGCAATCCTGCAGGACTACTTATTCCCAGCAACTTCTTCCCAGCATCCTTGCTCATCAGCCCAGCTGGAGCGCTGATCCCCGCTGGCTTCTTTGCAGGCTCCTTATTAGTCAATCCGGTTGGAGTGCTGATACCTGGAAATTTCCTCCCAACATCTTTGTTAATTAACCCAACTGCAGAGCTGGTCATTGGCTGTTTCTTTCCAGAGTCCTTGCTAACTAACCCAGGCGGAGCGCTGATCCCCGCCAGCCTCTTTCCAGAGTCCTTGTTAACCAATCCTATTAACGGGCCAATCCCTGGTGGCTTCTTCCCAGAGTCTTTGTTAACCAATATGGCTGCGCTACCAATCCCTAATGGCTTCTTCCCTGAGTCCTTACTAACCAACCCCACAGCAATACCGGATCCCGGCAATTTCTTAACCAAATCTTTATTAACTATCCCGCTCGCAGGAATGGTTCCTGGCAGCTTCTTCCCAGAGTCTTTAACCAAACCAGATGCAGTTCCGCTTCCGGGCTTCTTCTGCTTTGTTTTGGAAGACTTTGAAGGAGGACAAGTTGCAATAAGTTGGGCCAATTTCTCTGTTACAGTTGTTGTTCCATTAATCTGTGTTCTATCCTTTAAGTCAGAATTATGGCTACTGATAAGAGTCGGAGGAGGAGATGACTTTATATAATCTGTCATTTCAGTGTGCAATGGGGAAACTTTCTTAGGTAAGGGATTTGTTTCTACTTGTATACCTTCTTCCACATGTAATTCAACTGTTGCAACTTCTCCAGCTTTCTTGTACGACTTTGAAGGGTCCTACAAGTTAATAAAAAGAGAAATTCTTTAGGACAAGAGCACAAAGACCCACTGCCTCAACAAGTCCTATTAGGAACCCATCAATAACTCTTCTTGGTTTTGAAGAACACTCTTTCCACAGAGAGCTCCCAACACATCTTTGAAATGCACGGATACATTCACTCCAACCTGGGCCTAAGAATGGAAGATTCCCATCCCTTAGAATTACAAGTACACACAGATTCACAACGCTACAGGACATACCACCTCCAGCATTAAACAGAGAGGGAAAGGCATCATCCATCCCCCTCCAATAAACACGAGTAAGACAATTGCACAGCACTTACTGTACTTAACTACAGTCAGTGCAGGATGAATTATGTTTTAGGAAACTGTAGCTATGGTTGGCAAATACCTAATTATGCTGAAGAAAGATATAGCCTGGATTCCTTTGAAATCATCCGATGAACAGCAAACCTCGGTGCTGCTCATGAACAAAGTATTCACTCTGCAGGCTGTACCAGCACGATTTCAACAGGAGCCTGCGAGCTGGATTCAGTCTGACAGTATTTCCTAGAGATGGGAAATAGCTGTTTGGGTGACACGTGTTGCCTGAGCTGTCAGAGCCTCTGCAGTGCACAGACGTGCTGACCCACTGCTTTTCTGCAGGGCTGGAGCCAGAGGTGCTGCTTCCTGCTCTCAGTGGAAGCCTCTGAGTCAGCACGATCCACAACATGGTTCCCAACCTGAAATCCAACCACTGCAGCCACAGCTCTCAGTCATGCTGCAGGTACAGGGAGACTGCGAGTCCCAGAGGCTTCAATAAATAGTATTAAAGTAATCTTTTTGATCAGCCTTCATCACAGAGTTCCTTCTTGTAGTTCTGTATTATTAAAAGCTTCTGTTAATGGGAGGTACTGCTATCACTAAGGCGTATCACACAGAAAGAATAAGACTGCTCTGAAGTGACAATGAAAATTAAACTCAAGTAGTGCACAGCCAGGAACTTCGGGAATAACAAGGACATTTCTGTATGGAAAGCAACAGTGGAAGAAAACATTTCAATCCACTGCTCACGCACTGAGGAACCCAAGCAACTCTCTCAGCTAAACAGCATCAGCACAACTGGACCAGCACTGGTCACAGTGCTTGCACATCGCAGCTGTAAGTATTTTAAGTCAAAGCAGGCCACCCCATCTGCCTGAGATGAGCCCTGACCACTGCCTGGATCCCTGCTGGGCTCACACTACAATCCTTGACGTACCAGAAGCAAAACGTTCCTGACATTGCCACCGCTGCCTATCAGCCTGAGTGTGAATTCAGAAAACAAACAAGGCTTCCCAGGGGCGACGCATCCCTGGCCAAAGTTTTCCTCTTAGGGAAGGGTGGGCACGAGCATCAGCAGAAGCTGGAGGCCTCCAAATCCAGCAGCAGAACAAAACCCACCAGTCGTGCGGGCTACTGATTTTTAGCTGTGGTGGAAAAAGAGCCTCTGGTCTACAGAGAATAGTTTGGCACTTAGCCCAGCTTTTCTGTGGCAGCTGCAATCTTATGTAAATTCTGCCGGAGCGTCACATTTCAGGAACTTCCCCCTGTTCACCCACCCCCGAACTCACCAAACCCACAGCTGGGGGGCGGGGAGCAGCCCTGATACCCTAACACACGGGGACAAAAGGGTGCCAGGCTTTCCTGAAATGACTTCTGTTGTGCAAACAATCACTGCAGGACAGGGGAAGGCGTAATCTGCAGTCCAAAATATATCACAGAGTGCTTTCGATGAGTACAGCGCTTCAAAAGCTTCAGTGTTTGGCTCTGTTCACACACCGCTCTCCGAACGGGTTCGTGGTCCCACGCTCTCATTCTGTCTCTGGTGCTGGAAGTTGCCTTCCACGAAGCTCAGAAAAGCGCTGCACGACTTCGTGCCATCAGTCTGAGACAACAACTCCTGCCCCAAACCCTGCAGAGAACGCTCCCGAGCGACTCCAAAGAACATGAACCAAAACATCTGCTTCACTTTGATACCTTTCTGCTCCGAGTTTTTCACGTGGTGGCTGTGAGCTCATCAGCCTTCCCTGCCCAACCAAAGGCAGCAAGCAGAAGGACAGAATGCCGCGCTCAGCAGTTTTGCAAAGAAATAAGATGAAGCAGGGAGGCATGTTCCAGCCTGCTCACCCTATTTTAGAGTTACAACACACTGTAGCTATGTTACTATCACTTCTTGCCTTCCTACCTTCTAAAGCTTCAGCAGTGCAGTGCCTCTGTGTGCCTTCACCACGTACACATCAGTGAACCACTCATCCAAACCTTAACAGAAGCAAAACTTATATTTATCTGTAAATACGGAATGGGAGAGCAGACTCTCCGCTGTGTTTTCCTGGTTTTTTTTTCCTCTTTAAAAGGCTGTCAGCTTTGATACCTTCAGGTTTCTGGAGGCCAAACCAAGCGAACTCACCCACTGCTCATCTTTGTGGACAGAGACAAACCATCTGCTGGCGCAGCTGAAGATGCTGCCCAAGTTTTAGGAGCCCCTCCAGCAGTAAGCTGGAGATCCCACCCAGAGATGGGAGTGCAGAGCACCTTGCTATTATTTTTCACACCGGTATTCTACGAGAAGGATTCCTACTGCTTCCCTGTGCCTCGGCAGTGAACTAAGTGCACTGAATTCCCACTCAATTCCTCCCTCAAAAGCACAGACAGTTCAGCCTCACAGCCACAAAGATGGTCACGGCGTGCTCCGAATCGGCCACGGAATTGCTTCTCCTCTCCACAGAAAGGAAAGATTAAGGGATCAATTTCATTTTCTGAAGCATAATTTCCAGTGCTAGAACTCGCTTTATTTCACTGCAGTACGAAAACAAAAAATAAATCCCCCTGGTGTAATATTCAAAACACACTGCAGTTTTAAACCCTGTTTACCATTTGTTTCTAGAAAAACAAATTTTCTCTCGTGCTGGAAATCAGCAGGATGCTGTAAACCATCGCTCCAACCATCACACAGCACTTCAGCACAGAAAGGAGCAGAGTATCCCAAGTGCACCACCATGAATTGGGTGGCAGACACAGACTGCTGCTTCCCTGCGCTGTGCATTTGGGTTATTCACTGGACAAGGAGCATTCCAGAAACGCATTACTCACTTGTTTTGAAGGACAGTGCTCATTCTTCTCATCTGTCATCTTCCCACTCTTCGGTGGCCTCCGTGGTTGCTTGATGCTGGTTTTTATCGCGGGCCGGCACACATAGTTCTCAAGGTTCTTAGGAGGCTTTTTTGTTCTCTTTGCTTGGAGGCCAATCTTCAGTTTCAAGTTTCCCTCCGAAAAGTTTGTTTCTTTCACTGAAAACTGCTGCTGTGCATCAGCCAGAGTCTCCTTCTTCCCATTCTCCGCACCGTTCCCCTCCCGATTCTTCTCACCGTCGTCTTCTTCCTTGGTGCAGCTTTCCAGGTCTACTTCTCCCTTTCCCACCAACGTGCCAATGTTTAGCAGAGAGGGGCTTTTCCCAGAAAACCCTTCAGAATCAGAGCCCAAGCCTAACATAGCAGTATTCCGAGGGTCCATCACAGGCGGAGTACCAAGCCTTGGGGTGACTGGAGGGAAGGTTTACGGCGATGTGTTCCTCAGAAGCTCCGTTCTATTACTGGCAGCCAGCATCTTTTACTCTGCAAAAGGAAAACGGAGACAGAATAAACTCTGGTTTGAGAGCAGAAGTGAACTGAACACTTAAACAACGATCACAAAGCGATTGTATTTCAGAGAGCTCTGAACTCCAACCCTGCCCAGAACCTGCCGCAAAACAGTGTCTGCAAAGCTGCTTTCCAAACCATGGTCAAAAATCAGAAGCACAGAGTGAACTTTTCCATTCATCCATGAGATGTTGTTACGATTAAAGAGAACATGGATCACCAGGATAACTTCCTTTCAGAATCAGAACCCAACTTCTTCGTGGCATTGCCACGCTGACCCAAAGATACAGCTGCATCTAAAGAATGATGCAGCTAATTAAGCCTATAACGAGGCGAGCAGAAATCAGAAATGATGGAGGTTTTAATCCCCCGAGCCATCAGATAAGTTAAACTTAACCCACGGAGCCAACCAAGGCGAGGGCTGCACCTACAGCTATCATTTTTCCATGAGAACATCCCCCCAAAATCAAAACCGGGGTCATTACTCAGGAGACTGGAGGTAACTGGATGAGATCTCCATTCTACAGCCAGGTTAAAATAATTAAAAAGTCAGTGGGGTGACACAGGAGACTAAAAGCACGGCAGTAACAGGTCCCTGGCTGAGGCCACTGGGCAACCTCGTGTCCGTGGAAGTGGGATCCACACGCTGACACACAAAGGAAAACTGTCCAGCACTTAATATAACAACTCGTGGATCAGCTCAGATTTATTGGCCTTCGAGAGAAGGAGTGATTCCTGCAGGCTGTGATGCAATTCAACTCCCGAATCTTCGTTCACACAAACGTGTCCTTCTCTCATCTGCTAACTGCAGCCCAGAGCAGCCACAACCCTTCAGTCACATTCCTACAAACACAGTTAATTGATGAGCTTAAAATCTCAAACCGGGTTGAATCAAACTGGCTCCACATTCCCTTAACGCACCCGTACACCAACTCCAGCAGCACAGTGCTGCCTCCAGAGCCCACGAGGTGCTCCATCCCACTGTGCCCTAAAGGGATCCGGACCCATCCCCGAGACAGAGCCCCCGAATCGATGGCTCTCATCAACACGTAGCAGGTCATTTCATTGAGCCATTAATTCCTCTCTGCACAGACAACAAAAATGCTAATCCCGGACCTAATCATCATTTTGCCTTGATCACTGTAATCTTCTTCTCTCTGACTCTCCAATTATCCCACTCTAATTCATACAGAATGTGTCTGCCAATTTGATCGTTTTCATAACCACGGACTGATTACATCTCATCCCTTTCAATCCCAATAACGGTTTTTTCTTCCCTACCCCACCACGTTCAGGCTTCCCACGGCTGCGTGGTTCCCGAGCTGCTCCCGTGCCTCCGTGCTCTCTGTTTCACCACTGTGTGTGCTCTTTTTTGGCCTTTTTGCAGCTTTTTCCTAAGCTACCCCACGCATCCGCCCGGAGGACCTTTACCATTCCTCTGGCAGCTTGATGCCTTAAGATCTGGACAGCAAAGCCACGGTCCAGGGCAGCAGGAGCAGCTTCCAATGAATTTACCCCCAAAACTGCCAAGATTTGGTCCTTCCAGGATAAAAGATGACCACGTGAACCTGAGGGACGTCCTCAGCTCAGAGAGGTGGACTATGGACTCCCAAAGCGGCGCTCCCACGGTGCTGCTCCTGGAGGGGATCCCCACGTCCATCTGTGCCCAGTAAGGCCAGCGGGATGTGAAAGCAGTACAGCCCCTCCAAACTCATGTGCTGTCACCCAACCGCAGCACTGCCGAGCTCCTAAGGGCTGCAGTCCCACCCCGAGCACAGTGCAGCCGAAGCTCAGAGGACAGCAGCGCTGCTCGGCCGCTCCTCCCCCAGCGCTCAACTTCTGCAGATCCGCAGCGGATCTGTGCACTGCAGCACCCACACGTTCCACTCCAAGACCCACAGGGATGTGCCAGACTTGTTCCCACTCTACTCCAAGACATAACCCACATTTTCCAACAGCTTCCACCCATGGGATCTTCAAGTTAGCACAGACTTCGCTCCGTCAGGGGCTCTCCAGCACCAAAGAGCTGCGTGGCCACACAGAGCACCATCCAGATGGTGCTCACCACCTCCCCAAAGCAGAGCACGCCCAACTCTCAGTCCCCCATCCCTCAGATCCCACAGACCTCAAATCTCTCCTCAGCCAACAGGAGCATTTCCCACCTCCTTACACACTCCACTACCTGGGACTGAGGGGTGAGCACAGTGATGGTTCCCCTATCGATTCTCACTGCTGCGCTGGCGCATCCAACCCAGCACAGATCAAAGATGACACTTAAAAAGCCGACCACCCTCAGGACAGCACCACCTGCCTAAAAATAACTGCTGCGTAAGCATATGGGCTGCGCCTGCCTTCCTCCTGCGACAGCCCATGTCTTGCACCGAGCACTCAAACCGCCCCCGTTATCCTCACGGATGGCTTCACGCTCCTGAAAACAAAGTTTCTTCCTTTTCTCAGTTATGACTCAATTTTCTTGGGCCGTTTGTTATCGCTACGACATGGGGTGCTGCTCTGATGCCACGGGGTGCTGCTCTGATTTTATGAGGTGCTGCTCTGATGACTGCTGATTGCCTGTAGCAACCAAACAGACCCAGAGTCCAAAAACTTTGGACCGTTTTGGTTCTGAAACCAAGCTGCACAGATTCTCCCCGCCCCCCCCCCAGCGCCTTCCAGCATCACACAGCTACGGAAGCTTTCATTTTCCAGTAAGACTGCTCCTTCAGAACTCAAGCAGGCAAACAGATGATGATTTTAGAGCCCATCTCTACCCATATGCTCAGCCAGCTGCCGGAACTTCCCCACTCGCACTGAGGCAGCAGCGCCAGGGACGGCCTCGGGGTCCTCACGGATGACCATGTGCAGCACAACTCCCCGGGTTTGACCCTTTCCATCGTTTCCCACGTTCTCAGAGTGCAACCCACCCCCACCAACGCAGGGAGAGCAATCCAAACAAGCAAAGACGTGCAGAGGTGCGCTGCTCTTGGCAGCAGACCCACTGGAGCAGCACGCGGCCACCCCGCAGTGCCAGCACCCCAAACTCTCCCCACGACACGGGGGAGGCTGCAGCAGGAACCCACTGCCGGGTTTCTTGTTCAACTCCTGACATCACACAGCTCCCAAGAGAGGGAATAGGCGCCCTGAGGCCATTGGATGGAAACCCACATTCCAGGCTCTTTCTAGTTCTCTGTGGGGTAATTAACGGGGTGAAGGAACCACAAACTGAGGGTGAGAAACAGAAGTCAGCGAGGTTGGAGGTTCACGGAGCCATGGGGCTCGGAAGGGGATATCAGCTCGTCCAACCCTCGGCCAAAGCGCGTTCCCTACAGGAGGTGCACACCCCGCACACGTTACACGGCACGAAGGAAAGGACGACAACACGTTTTGCCTTCTGATCTCAGAACCACGAGGCCCAACCATCCCCATCCGAGCTCACAGAACTGAACGGGACCGAAACCGCAATCCCCAAGGCGAGATTTGGGGGCTGCGGG
>VXAB01010902.1:54049-78426 GCA_013399175.1 Odontophorus gujanensis | reverse complement strand
CGGGGCCCCGCCGTCAGCTGCCGCCGCTGTGCGTTGGTTGCAGGCGCGGGGACGTGGCCAACTACGCGGAGCCGCCGCCGGGAGAGGGAGGAGCGCTGCGGGATCGCGGGCGGCGGGCGGTGAGAACTTTGGGGGAGGGGGGGAAGCACCGCAGCCGCTGTACCCCCGGAGCTCCATCAGCGCCCCCGGGTACCGTGCGCGGAGCCCGGCTCCGTCCCCGTTCGCCCTTCGGTACTCACGGGGCTCTGCGGGGTGAAGCGTCCGTCCCAGCACAGCGCTTTTCTTTAGGGCGACGCTTCAGCTGAGGGAGACGGCAGCTCCAGCGCTCCCGCTCACGGTGCGTGTGCCTCTGCTGTTGGATGGCGGTACCGCGGTCGTGGTGTCCCGGTGGGGTTCGGTGCTGTCGCTGGAGATGGAAGAAGTGCAGAGCGGTCCCTGTGGCACCACGAGGAGGGGTGCAGGGTGACACGTCCTCACTTAGAGGAGCAGTAGAAAAGAAGCGGAGAGCTTATGCCGTCCCCAACAACTGCGGGGAAGCTCTTCTTTCCCCTTTCCTCCATTCGAGGGGATATTGAGTGGAGAAGACCTTCCCAGCTCTCCCTTTGCTCTCCAGATGCAGCTCTGTCCCCAGGCAGTGATGTGCAGCTCTGGTCCGATTACCTCAGTGTGCAGCTGCACCCCAAAAGCATCTACATCCTCCAGCAGTACAACCACGATGGGTACGGCCACGTGTGGAGACCCCCCCCCATCTTCTGCTACCCACAGTGGGATCTTCACTTTGCATTCTGGGAATATTAGAAATCAGAGCATTTCCTCCTCTTTTAATTTAGAGATTCTGGCCGCCTAGAAGCCTTCGGGCAAGGAGAAAGGCTCCTGCAGGATGCTGCGTGCGTGGAGGAGCTGGAAGATCGCCTGCACTTCTATGTTGAAGAGTGTGACTACCTGCAGGTGGGACAGCTTAGCCCAACCTCTTCCCTTTCACTTTTCCCTGGCTCAGGGTTAAGCAGCAGCAGCCCAGAGCCCGGCTCTCGTTTTGCACAGGGATTTCAGGTCCTCTGTGACCTACACGATGGGTTCTCTGGAGTTGGTGCCAAGGTGACAGAACTGCTGCACGATGAGTATTCAAGGAAAGGAATCCTGACCTGGGGACTGACTCCAGTCACACGTAACGTGGGAGTAAGGAAACAAACCCACAGGAACAGCTGAAGCCATTCAGTCCAATCCAGTTACACTCTTTCTTTGCACCTTTTTTATATCCCCCCCCCCAGGATCCTCAGAAGAACTTCTACAGAGTGCTGAACACAGCGCTGGGCGTCGCGCACCTCTCCACTCACAGCTCGCTCTTCTGCCCCCTGTCACTCCGTGGCAGTCTGGGACTCAAACCCCATCCACCCACTGCATTTCCCTACATCAGCTACGACGTACGTCCCGTGCCACATCTCCCCTAAGAACAGATTTACCACTCAAGTTATTCTCTGCAGCTCTGTGTCTGTGGCGTGTTTGATGATGTTCTGCTCAGCAGAAATCACGATTGTTAGCAGAGCCTGAACTGCTCATCACTGATTTTCATGATGTATTGCTTAAGGAACAGAAGAATTGAACTCCTCCTTTATCAGTTCTGTCTGCCCCTTCTGCAGGCATCCCTGAACTACCACAGCAGCGCAGTTCTGGCAGCAGCACTCGATGCCCTCACGGTTCCTTACCGCCTCTCTTCCTCTCGGGGCTCCATGATGCACCTTGCTGAAACGCTCAGTTTCTCTGGGAGAAAGGTAAGGGTGTAAGAGCTGCTGTCATTCTGCATCAGGCACAGGCAGCAACGCACTGCCTTCATGAGACACAGGCCTGGGGTAGGAGGGTGGGGGGCACCACAGACCAGGAACTGTCAGCTCTCTCCCATCAGGTTGTGGCTGCGTGGGCTGCAGTTCCCTTCCCTGCTGTGCGTGGCCACTCGCTCCCAGATGCTTTGTGTGCACACCAGGACCTGCCCTGGAAGCTTCTGTCCTCGTGTAGGGAGCAGAAGGTCAGCCGCTGTTTTGCTCAGTCTGTTGTGCTAAGAGGAATTTGCAAAGAAAGCCCCATCAGGTAATGAATTCTTGAACTCCATCAGCACTCTGCACTTCTGTCAGAAGTAATCTCTTACAGTAGCTGTCCATCAGGAGTCCAGGGTTCTGATTTGCTATTTAGCTGCATAGCAGAGTGGTTAAAAAGCATCCGAGTCACCGAGGTCTTCATTCAGGTCCCCCTGAAAACCAGGGATCTCTTTTCTCTGTGCAGCCATCCAGGGGAGCAGCCTCCATCCCCGCTCCACGCCTGTGACACAGCCGAGCAGGTGCTGCAGTACCACTTACACACGTTGTTTCCCGGGGCATTCAGGTTGGTAGGAGCCTCCTTAGGGAACACAAGTGGCAATGGAAGACAGTTTGGGATAACTTCATTCACTTTCTTCCCGACAGCACAGCCCACGTCCTCGAGCAGCCGTGTGTCACTCTACCTCCATATCCCCCTATTTTTTCTCCTCTGCTGACCAGACAAGGCTTCCTCACAGACCATCTTTCCAGTCGCCCTGCAGCAGGTAACGTGGCCCCTTACAAATATTTTACAACAGAAAACCATCCTGTGGGGCGGAGGGGTCTAACAAAGGTAAAGGATCTGAGTTTGTGGGGCCAAAAATGATGAGCAGGAAGCAACCGCTCATCGAGAGCGCTGTGAAGCGGAGCAGGGAAACAAGTTTTGATCTCTGTGTTGAAGTGGAAGCCTTTTTGCCCTGCAGCTGTTGAAAGCATCCCTGTGCTGACGTCGCTGCAGTCCTCACCAGTTCTGCACACACTCCTCCGTGAGCTCTGCAGGGACCTCCAGAAGTTGGGCACCCGGCGCTGCGCTGCCTTCTTCGCTGCAGGAGTCGAAGAGGAGAACTTCCACGAGGCCTTAGAGGAACTGAGGGCTCTCTCACAGTGCTATGAAATGGGTTTTGAAGCTGATAACTCTGAGGATGAAACCGACTCAGACTGACGCAGCTTTATTACTGGGGATAGGGGAAGGGAGGAGATTCTTTTGCCTTCCAAATAAAGGGAGTGGCTCTGAAAATGCCCCAACTGCGACTTTCTTTTTATTTCTGACTATGGAAAGGCCAGCTCGAGGCGTGCAGATACTTGCACTTGTGTTCTGGAGGGGGAAAGCTGCTTTTCTTGTTGTTTTTTTAGACTTTGCACCCAACACTCAGGTGCTTTAGAGTAAGACCACACAATAAATACAATCTGGATTCTGTTAACTGTCCCATATACAACCAACACAAAGGAGCAAATTTACAAAAACATCTTGTGTTCCACGTGAAAACACACATCTTATGTACACTGTTTACATCTTTTGCAAAGGTAGGAGGGCCCAAATCTCTACCACAGATAGAAACACCACTTCTGCCATCCTGCTTCCCACTGATCCTAACGGATGCCGTTGCTCTTTGTTCCCTCAGTTCGATAAAAAGTGCTGCTGGTCAGAAATTAAAGAAAGTCAACCAAAAAAAGGTGCCACTGAGGACCTGCAGAAGCATTTTTCCCCTCTGCACAGCACCTGCCAAGCAGCAAACAGCTCTCCTGCCGCAGTCAGCAGCGTATCCAACCTGCAAACCTCAGTCGTCAGGCTCCTCCTCAGAAAGCAGAAGGTCTTTGTCTGACAGCTGGTCTGCGTTGCTGGTGCTGGTTGCATCCTCCTCATCTTCAGAGCTCCCATCGCAGGATGTGTGGAACAGCTTCATCAGTTCCCTGAACCTGTGGGACACCTGAGGGAGAAGGGAAAGCCAAGCTGACCAGGGGCCTGGGAGGGGATAGGAAAGGGGAGTTTCAAGTGGAAATCTCATACTATGAAGGTCAGGCTTTATCTGTACATATTTGAGCATAATGAGATTTTATACCAGACTCAATCCTAAAGGGAAATTAAAACAAGAGAGCATGGAGCTGTTCTGTTGAGGATTCTTTTTTTCCCCATGCAGCATCACACTGATAATTAACTTTGGGCAGTGCAGACAACAGCATCCCCACACCCCTCCTTCCTTCCCAACCCCTTTCCCTGTTCAACAACCACAGCATTCCCACACCACCCCTACCTCAGCAGCAGTCTTGTTGCCCAGTTTCTGTGAGATGGCCTGGAAGGTTTCCAGGTGGGCTCCTTTCTCCTGACAGGTGGTGAGGATGACTCTGTCCGCTTCCCTGCAAAGCAGCAGGATGGTTATCAGAGCAGTCAAAGCCAAGAGCTAACACACTGCCTCTGCCACAAGCCAGAGAGCTCTGTTCCCAAGTGAAGATCAAACTCTGCAACTTCAGCATAGTGCGACAGATCTGTTCCTTCACTACTACCATCACTCAGAGGAAATCTCTGTGGGCAGAACTGCTTTTAGGATGTTTTTTTATCTTTTTGTAGGGAAAAAAAAAACATTTCCCTCCCCCCCCAGCTTGGAGTACTGCACGGGCAGTATTCCTGACAGGAGCAAGTGTGGTGGATGGTGGTTACAGGAAACAAGACAAGAATATTCCAAGGGAGGGGTGGGAAAAGAGGATGAAAATAAAGTACCCTCTCAAAATACCGTGGGCAAAGCCAAACTCTGAGCACGCTAAGGATGTAAGGTGCAGTTCAAGCAGATGTACCTGGTCCAGAGAACAACCTTCTCCCCAGTAGAGCTGACTTTGCTGTTCTTGGCACACACTGTTGCTTCAGTGACTCGCTGCTGTTGCTGCTCCTCCTCCTTCTGCCCCAGGGAGGCAGTGTGCACTCTATACTCTAACTCCTCAGAATGCCGATGCACCTGGAAGCAGTTGTTTGCATTTGACTTTAATCTGTTCTCAGGAAAACTTCCAGTGCAGCCCATATTATCTGCTTCCAAAGCACAATTACTGGGGGACGGTGAGCAGCAGCTCTTACCCAGTGTTGGCTTTCTAGCTGGTGTTATCCAACTCTGCTTTGCTTCAGATTTTCCTTCCAGAGGCAAAGGTGGTCCCTCAAATTCTCTCGCACTTAATTTCGAAGAGTGACCAAACTTATCTGATGGATCTGAGCGAAGCCCTTCAGTCTGACACAGACTGCTCCTGGAACAGCTGGGTCCTGCTGAGCCTTTCACTGCAGCAGAACGAGACGACAAGAGGAGATCTCTGCTCAGCCCAAGGGAAGCGTCCACGTCTCCCTGATGCTGCTGCTTTAGTCCCTCACTGCTGCTCCCTGTACTGTGAGGGCTGCCCTTGGTTTCTTGAGGTAGTTTTGGGGCAGCTTTCTGCAGGCGTGTCCATCCGGACGCAGCAATGGAAGAGTGATTGTCCTTGGCAGCACTCACAGCAGCACTGACACCTCCTTCCTGGAGCTGGCTCTCAGGCAACGCAGCTTTTTCTGGAGAGGTGTGTCTGCTGCAGGCAGCTCTTCCTTCTGGGTGAGATCCTGGTAAGAAACCCAAACAAACTTACATCAGTTCCTGTATGAAAAAGCTTCTGGAGGTTTCTGGTACCTGTTTTCAAGAGACTTGTGGGTTCTAGGGGATAATGCAGCACACGAGAGCAGTCTGGGGGCAGTTCACAACACAGCTGCACTTTACTCATATTGGACTTTTAAGAGAGCACTCTGCAGACCATTTTCTTCACCACTGTGAGATGCTGCTGAGTGGGGAAATGAGTGTGTGGAAAACCAAAACTGCACCAATCAGAACAAAGTGAACCAGGTGTTGATGCTTTCAGTGTCCTATTCACAAAACCACTATAAACTTGATATTAGTACGCATTAAATTTAAATCATTTTGCATTGTCACCCAGAGATCCCTTTCGGTTTCTTTATCCTGTAGCAATCCTGTTCCCCCCTTCTCTGTACTGCACTAAAGGAGAAAGGAGTAACATGATGGGGATTATTTAAAGGAGGATTAAGGGGACTGATTTTGAGTTATTGTGCTAAACTCAAAACTGGAAAAAAAAAAAGCAGCATCATGGAATGGTAGTGCTGGGAACAGAAGTAACACGTTGTCAACAAGCTTAAACGTATCAACAACTCTAAAAAGGGGACAATATTTATCTGGCCAGGAAAGCTTTTCTTGAAGCAAATGCTTTGGATAGATCACATGTAAAGCATCTCAGTAGATCTCCATTAGGAAGTTCCACACTCACTTTCATCTGTAGAAAAAGGTTGGCTGATGATAGTAACCATCTGTATAAGGACCTCCACATACCTGCAGGCAGAGGGTCCCCTTTCCTCGATGTGGGTTTTGTTCTGCTCTGGACATCCTCTCCCTCCTCTCTGTTGTCCAAGTTTTCTTCCACAGCTTCCTTTGACGTTCCAGGATCCTTCCCTTCAGGCTGAGGACTCGATTCTTGCTGAGCAAGGCTAGCACTCAGCTCCTGAGAATCTTTATTTTTATAAAACTTGTTTTCACACACCTGCAAATCAGTATGTAGGCATATAATTACAGATGTGCTGCATCCAACCAGACCCAACACCTCAGCCTTTGCTACCTGATCCTAACTAAGGCTTCAGCTTGGCAGCACGTTTGCATTTAGGAAGACAAATCTTTATTATCAATAGGCACAGTTCTCAGATGGTGGCCACAGAAGCACCTTTCACAAACACACAAAAAAAAGCTTACTTAAAGAAACACAAAAATGGATGGAATTTAGTAGAGCAAGAAATGGCAATTGAAAACGGGCAGCAGATGGACAATTGAAGGCCAGGAAGGGCAGACAAAATGCTGAAGAGAAAGACAGGACTGGTCACCTTTATTCTCTTCCCCAGCACGTAATACTTCAGAGACAGGAGGCCCGTGTCTGAAAAGCTCCCCTCCACTCACCATGCCAAAAGCTTCACCTCACCTTACTGCTACAATGGCTGCAGCTCCTCCTTTTGCTCTTCTTCAGCTTGAGCTCGCCGCTCCCTTCGTGGCAGGAGCACGAGCACTCCTTCATCCCATCTCCCCACTCAGCCTCCTACAAACAGACTGCAGCTGATAAACGTGCACGGTACACGGAGATGACAGACCTCCTCAGGCTGCCCCTACACAGACATGCATTTGCCTAGGGTCCAAACACAAGGACTAGTGAGATGCCCCAGGCCCACCTTGTCGTTGTGCTGGCCTCCAATCTCTTTACGTTTCTTATTTTTGGGGGCTGCATGAATCTTGGGTGGTTCATCCTCTTCTTCTACATCTGGCAAAGACACCTCTTCAAAGCCATCAAACTAAAAGAAAACAAGAGAAGAACTGCTCTGTCACCTCAGCTCTCCAGAGGACAAAACTTCATTTCCCTCGTGAATTTCTAAAAATTGAGCTCTGAGAAGAGACAAATGCTGTAAAATGGTCTTAAGGTTTGCTCCAGTCTAACATCTATCCCACCCTGCTGCCTCCATCGCTCTGGAAACGCAGCTGTGATTGGAGTCTTTCAGGTTCAAACATTCCTATTATCTCTGCTCATCTTCCCTTGCCATACAAGAACTTTACTGCACCTCGTATTCCTTCTCTTCTGTCCAGTTGATTTCCTCAAAATCCCCCATGCGGCTGGCTGAGGGCCGCAAGTGGTCAAAGAACACAGAGAACTCATCCTGCAAGTGGTCGTGTCCTTTCAACAGCTGCCACATTTGGGTCTTCAGCTGAAAGAGAGAAATCCAGAGAAAACGAGTGTTACATTCCACGCTGTCGCATCCTTCTCAGAAGGATTTCAGAAGGATTTCTCAGGGCAGACGGGACATCAAGGCTTCTTATGTCTCCAGCAAGGAAGTTTATATCACATTGGTACAAGCTCATGAATATTTTGAGATCATTCCATATGCAGATATCTAATTAGCAAAGAAATATCCCTACAAAATGCTAGAAAGACTCCGTAGAAGGCACTAAGCCACGAGGTCACCTGCGGAGTAATAAAAGCAAGGTGAAGGTGAGAGCAAGGAGACTCAGGCAGGCCAGCTGATTGTAAAGCCTGTTAAAGAGGGCAGCTTTAACTCTCCTCCATGGAAGCACATCATGTTTGGTGAATGTTTGTGGTCTCCAGGAGCCACACACAGGAATGAGAAGCAGGCTATCTAACTGCTCCTCGGGGACTGGGAGAGAAAGGAGGTACCTGGATGCCTCCTTACCTCTGCAATCTCCTGGGGGAGGCAGTCCACGCAACTCTGCAGAACTTTGATGATCTTTTGATGGTGGGCAGGATTTTCAGCAAAGCAGATCTCCAGCTGCCTCAGGAACTTCCTGCTCTTCTCAAATGCTTGCTGCTCTTCAAACTGACCCAAAGAAAAAAAGATTCCCCCCGTCATGAACAAAACTCAGAAGGAATTCCACAGGTAAAACCTCTGCATTGGTGGTGGGAGAAGTGGAAGGCTGACTTCTGAGACAAGGAAACCATTCCACTTGCTGTATCTGCCCACGTCTCCCTGCTGGCAGGTGCTAGGACTCTACAAGGAAAGGCTGATTCTCCACAGTCATACACCCAGTATGTCTTATAACAGATACTACACTTTTTGATTCCAACTAATTAAGCAGAAGGTAAGCTAATGATTTACCAGCTGTTTTTCCTTGCCCTAGGGAAAATTCCTCATTCTTTCACTCCCATAAGCATTTACGCTGTCTGCTTCTTTTGTTCTACCTACCAGCCCACACTCCAGAGCTTGTTCTGGCAAAAGAAAGGCAGCAAAGTCTGTGAGCAACTGTGGCCACTCATGCAACAGTTTCTGTAAAGTGAAATACAGATCCACAGCTGTTTGCTTGTCCATGCTGATCTCAAACTCGTAGATAACACGGAGGAAGTCTTCATACTTTCCAGGAACATGCTGCAGTGCCTCACGCACCTGCAAAGAACAACAAACCTTTACAGGACTGCATGACACCCACAAAGGGAAAAAGTTAACGCAGGAATCCCTGACCACCTGCTACTCCAAATTCTTACAGTGCTCCCAGTTTCACTGGGCCAACAAAATCTCTTTCATAAAAGATAAAAGCAGACTGTTCACAAGGGAGAAGGGACCCAAACCCAAGGACGTAATTCTGAATATAAAACAGGCCCAGTGCTATGGGTTTGCCCCAGACAACAGCCGAGCATCCCCACAGTCACTCTCTCCCCAATTTCCCTGAGCAGGACAGGGGAGAGAACAGGAAGAACAGAAAGAAAGAAACTCATGGGCGAAGACAAAGGATTTAATGAGAAAAGGAGCACCACGTGGGGTGCTATGAAGAACGGCAACTCCATCCAGGCCAGAGCCAGTACCCACAGTTAGAAACAGCAGTTATGCAGCTCAGAAGTGAAGTGTGTTTAAGGATTCTAAGTGTTCCTGTTTGGGGTTATAACTTTCTGCCTTACCCTGGTCAGATAAGCTTGTGCGAATGCCAGATCCTTCTGCTCCCTCAGGGGGTCCCTCTCCAGGATGTTTTCATCATACAAGAGGAGCAGCTTCGATGTGTCTTTGCTGCCACGTGCCCGGCCCCTCTTATTTCTGGCTCTGTGAGAGCTCCTGCTTTTCCCAGGGGCTTTCATGTTCTCTCCTGTGAAGAAACACAAAGCAAGTCGTACACACACTTTTCATACGCTCTCTTGGCTGGCAGACAACTACTCTTCCATACTAACACTGAAACCCAGAAGCAGGCTTTCCAGACTTGAGGTTTTCACAGTGATCAGTGAACTGTTTACACCTTCCTTTAAGCACATGAGCAGTACACTCTTCATTAATCAGGCTGGCTAACAAGGTAAATTGGCTGTCTGTAGCAGCCAACGAGAAAAATCTCTGGATACAGCAAGAAATTCATCTCTGATCTTAGCTGCTACACAGCTTTCCTTTCCTGCTCCCCAACATGACCTTGTAAAGTGAAATTCAGCTCCAAGATGTGACGCAGAGAATCCCCATTTTTCACTTTTAATACAGGCAGCAGTTATATTTCCCCATGTTCTGTGTCAAAAGAAACCAGCAAACTTACCTGGTGGCATTCTGTGGGCTTCCACCTGTGGGGCCATGTTGGTCAGAGTGAAGGCTGACTTAGGTTCCTCTGACACATCTCCACATACTTCATCATCTTTCTGTGAACTCTCTACTCCTTCCCCTTCTTCCTCCTCCTCTTCCTCTGGCTCAGAGTTCTCCTCCTGGGAATTCTCTTCTTCAGAATCTCCTTCTTGGCTTAAACGTCTCTCTGTTGCAAGCCAAGTAAGCTTTTCCATTGTCTCCTAAGAAAGAAACAACAAAAGCCCAAATCATTTCCTTTGCGTGTCTGTTTGACATTCAGCAACCAGCTCACTCACTCCAACGAGAACCAGAACTGCACAAACTTCAGTGTCAGAGTCTGAAAGTTTGGCACAATTCCTTAATCCTATTCCTGGAACTTTGTCTCAGAAACTCCTTTTCAACTAAAGCACTTCTGAATAACAGCCTCACTTGAGAAGGTCCTTAACAACTCAGCAGAGTTCAAATTTGGGATTTTAGGAGTACTCCTTCAGTTCAGACTTAAAACCTCCTCAGAAAAACGCAGCGCCCGATTTCTCCAAAACCAGCACAGTACTACAACACTGTATGGTCAACACTCCTTCCCTCTGTTTGGGTGCAAATTGTGATTTTCCCTTACTTCACTAAGGTGTTTCAGATCACCAACGTTTTTTAAAGCTTAGTTTGCTCTTACCTGAAGCTCTGGTACCGAAAGGATGGATTCTTCTGAGGCTGACGACATCTCCTCATCCTCATCTTGTGTAAAATCATCAAAGTCATCATCGTCTTCCTCCTCTTGCCCTTCCCTCTCTCCTCCAGCTTCAGGGCCAGCAGGTGTCCCAACAGACTGGCCATCCATGCTGGACGAATCCTCTGGTCTTCCTAGTGGGCTACTAAACTCTGCTTCAACATCTGCTGTGGACGAATGATTCTTTGGAGAATCACTGCTCACTTGTGCTCCACCAACAGCAGCCACCTCCCTCTGCGGTTCAGCACGGGGAGACGACTGCAAAGCCCGTCTTTCTTCTTCTCCCTTCTCTTCACACAAAGTATGCTCCTTTTTCATTTCTTTCAGCTCATTAGCACACGAGCACGCCGCCTCCATGTTCAGCTCCTGGCCAAGCCCCAGCATGAACTCCTCCTTGACCTCAGCACACAGCAGATTCCTCTTCTGTACTGGATTTACTTCCTTGACAGCATCATCGGAATCTTCAGCTTCAGCCTTCACTGTTTCATCTGGATCTTCCAAATGAGGCAAAAGTTCCACAGACAATGGCTCTGAAGCATTCTCTTCTCCTTCCACCACGGTCCAGCTACAGCAGTCGCTCTTGTTTGCCTTTTCCTGACTGCCATTATTTGAAGCAGTGGGATTTGTGCTGCGTTCCTCCTTGGGGGAGGAAGCTGAGCACGGAACACACAGCTCCTGGGGTTCAGCCTTGGGCTCCACTGCAGGACAGGAATTACTGCTGTTTCCAGCAGGGCACGAAGGAAGCAGATTCAGCTGCTCTTCACTTTCACCAACTGATGACGCAGAAAGACCAACAGGGTTAGGAGAGACAATCAAGGAAGGAATTGGAGACGTCATCAGAGGCTGATTTAACGGACACGGGAAAGTGGATGGATTTACCAGTAAGGTTGTAACTGGAATAGCTTGAGTGCCTCTACCAACTGCTGTATTTATGGACTGAATCATATTGCAGCCGTTGCCAATGTTAACCACTTTCACGGTGGTAGCAGGCACGGTAAGGATGACAGGAGATGGCTGAATCAAAGGCGAAGCCTTTATCAGTGGGGCAGGTTTTGTCCCTTTTTTCTTTTGGTATCCCTTACGAACACAAGGTTTGCGTATTTTTGTTCCAGCCAAAGCTGGTAACATCAATTTGGGCTGGAAAGTTACTGGATTTGAGGACACTAGAGCCGGTGGGACAGCAGCTGAGAAACCTTGCCTGGAGTCTGGGTGTGAAGCAGACAGTACGTTCTGAAATTCCAAGCCATCCCCACTTCCTACCACTGCTGGGACATTCAAAGGCTGCACTCCTGGAACTGCCTGCACAACCGTTGCTGGTTGGATTAACTGAGGAATCTGAACCATAACTTTGCCAGGAGGAGCTTCTGATTGGGATAACTTCACAGTTTTCTGAATGTTAACTGTGCTGGAACTGGGCTGCAGGCAAGGGTTCGGTCGAATGAGGACAGGTTTCAGGGCTGAAGACCTCTGTCTTCTCCATGCTCTCCTAGAAAATCGATTGGCAAGAGGCTTCAAGGTCAGGACCAGTCCCTTTGGCATGAGTAGAGGGTATTTTTCACCACATTCTGTGTCTGAAGTTTCCTTTTCTGTGCCCAAAAAGTCTGATTCCTCGTTAGTCGAGCCTGGCACCTCCTTGGCACCTTCTGCTAATTGCTTCAATTCACCCTGAATGGAGGGCAAACTTGCCTAAAAATAAACCAAGAGGTTTTCAGTCCAGTTCACAGGCTCTTCCTACCCTCAAACAGTACTGCAGAAGAAACAGCAGAAACTCTACCTTTAGCCAAAATGGCAGACGATGTTCTTCCCTCTCCACAGGTGGCTTCCACTCATTAGGTTGGATCTCCTCACAGCACTTGAACAGAACAGGTAACTGCTTTGTCTTTTTATAGTGCTGTGCAGAGAAATGCAAGGCAGCCGTGGTCAGAATGCCTGCCTAACTGGTGGGATGCAGGCTAAGTACTGTGCTGCATGAAAGCATTCACTTGAATAATTAAAACCACTACTGCAAAAAGGTACATAAACAGAATAGCAATAATAAGAGCTGAACAAAGTCACATTTTCTCTTAGGAAGCTGTCAGCACATGCACAAAAAGGTCCTCAGAGCAAACACGTATCTCTCACTGTATGTGAAACAGGAACTAAATCTGGAACACACCAAGCCAGAATGCATCACTTACTCTGATGATATTATCTGGGGCTCGATTCATATTGAGATTCTTGATCCGCACTGTCAGCTGGTGGGCAGTTTTTGTTGGCAGGAGATACTTGCTGATCAAAGGCTTCGGAAACTCCGTTCCTTCAAAATGTTTCAGTCCCAAAGCTAATAAACTGAAGAAAGAAGGAATGGAGAAAAAAAAAAGTCTTTTAAGCAGTACTGCAGAACACTATTTGGATGTGCTGCTCCACAACAGACAGGTACCCTTACAGTTTGCATCCTAGAAATTCCCCATATGAGGAAGGCCCACACGTGTGAGTGCTGTTCAGTAATTCTAAGCACTTACTTGTCCTCTGCCTTGGTGAAGATAATCTTGTCCCGTGGAGGGTTTGCTTTCAAGGAACATATTGGCAGTAGCTCTGGATACATGAAGACTCTCCTCGTTGCCAAAATCCATGCCACTTGCTTTGGCAAACAGGGAAAATCACTGGCTGTGAACAGATAAGAACAGATGCACGCATGGGCAAATATTGCTACTCACTACTGACTCCTTGAAAACACTGTTCCTTTTATTCCTTTCTGTGGACCTCTCCACTTTCACTGAAAAAAAAAAAAAATAAATCCTTACTTTCCCCCTAAGTTTTCAGGATTTCAAACGGTGAACAGTCTGGACTTCACCTCATTTCAACAGTGCCCTCCCACCACCTCTCCCTCCCACACACACCGCTCTTCTTCGCAGCTTTGCGAGGGCTGCAGTCAACTTGCACTTGGGCATGGAAATCTTCAACGAGCTGCAACGCTCCCTTCAAGTTACAGGGCTGGAACATGGTCTGAAACTTCGGATAGAACGACTGCCGAAGGAGCGTGGAGCTTCGAGCAAAGTTCCCCAGCTCGCTCTGCAAAGCCAAACAGATCAAGAAAAGATTTTGGCAAAGTCTCCAAAGACATTTTTAAGAACATATGTTGGTGCAATAATGCAAATGCTGGTGAAGTGGCAGGCATAGAAAATACACTGCTACAGATCTTCTGTTTTGTTTTTGAGCTCTACAGATCTCAGCTGCTCTTTAAAACTTATCTTTGCCTGGTTGTATGAAATCCACAACTTTCTAGAACCTTTCAAGGTCACTAGAAGTTCACTAACGACAGAAGTTGTATTTGTTGAGCTTTGTTTTTTGTGTTTCCAAGGAAACAGCACAAAACTACAACGACCAGTCAACACAAAGCACAGTGAGAATTATTTCCTCAAGCACTGAGCAGCTAATCTGCTAACAACATCACTCCTTCACTGAGAGGTCATCTCTCTCAGATTAATGGGATCAATTAAACACACTGAGCTCTCTAAACATCTCCAGGGACCATCAACCATTAACATTGGTGTAGTTCAGGTTTTAGACATATCCTTACCAAAAACATCTTCGTGGTACTCGCCTCCGAACTTAGAGCAGGGTTGGAACTTGCAAGAAGATGGATTTGAGTCAGAAGCTGAACATGCTTGTAGAATAAAATCAGACACATAGGGATTGTCAGCGTATCAGTAATCCAAGAAACCGGAAAGCATAATATAAAGGAACAAGAAATATCTCCTGAGAGCCACAAATAAACAACACAAAAAACAGGCAGACCTCAAAATAAATAAATAAATCTTTTCAACAACAGAAAGCAGAGGAGAAAACCTGAATACCAACTGGCAGTACAATACTTCTGATATTGTGTTTCCCATTGCACAGATCTGGAACACATCACCCAACTGTGTCATGGCAGATTCTCAGCTTTTGTGCAAAATCTCAGGCAGGGGGCAGGAAAAGAAAGCAGCCCAACTATACAGAGATGAACATTCTTAGGAAGTCAAAGCAGTATGTGAGAACAGGGTTGACAGATTGAATACAATCAGATTTCAAAAAGAGCAAAGACAGCTGCGCCACACAAGAACGACAGATGCCAAGAAATAAGCTCTACTTCCCACTTCCAGTTCAATCTGACCTTTCATCAGGTCAGCAGCATGTAAACATCACTCACCAGAGATCCAACTTTCAATTAATTTCTAAAATGAAGTGCACCAAACTGTTTGCTGTACCACTGGCTTCCCTCCTCCCCCTCTCCACCCAAGGCAGCATGCCACGAATATTCATTAGGTCAAACCTGATAATATTTTATTACCTGTTGCATTTGCTGCTGCAGCCTTTTCCTCTGTGCACAGTCCAGAACAAGGCTCTGGAGAGGCTTCTCATTCTGAGGCTTCGATTTCTCTATCTCTTGTGGTGGCTTGATAGATGACTTCTTCATCCTCAGCTGCTCAAGCTGTTCCTTCACAGTCCGATGTTGCTCATTCAGTAAGTTGGCCAGAGGCTCTTCAAACCTGTTTGAGACCAGGCAGACCAAAATATAAACACATGACCTAACAGCCACCTGTATTCAATGAGAATGTTTTACTCTGTAGCTGGTTTAAGAATTGCTGAGCTCTCCTCTGGTACTGCTCAGCCAGAGAAGAGTATCAAGAAACTCCAGCCTTTGTTTTAGCTCCTTTCCCAAACAGATACAGCTTGATCTGGAGCTGATCTGCCCCATAAACAAGGAGACATCACCCTTACTGTAGTTCACCTTTGGACAGTTTCTGCAACTTCTTAAATAAACTGGCATTACCTAAAAATAAATGCTTTGGAGCCTTTTCTCTCTGAAGTACTACGAGGGAAACTCATATCAAAAATCATCAGAAGTTTATCTGGAAACTTCAGTCTTGCCAAACCTAAGCCTCTGCAATTTTATGCATTCTTTCCCTTAGGAAATGCTACCATGACATTCAAGTTATCTACCTAAAAGGTAAACAACACACTCAATCAAACCAATATCACAGAAAAAAAAATGGATTATATCCTTCAAAGTAAAGGCCTTTGTCAAAATGGCATCAGCTCCCTGGTGGCACAGTACAGCTGCAGGTGATCAAGAGCTCTCTGCCACAGCAATCACTAATCATTAACACTTTAGTTCTGTGTCAGCAATCAGAAGATCTCACCTCAATGCCTGCGGTGTATTAAAATTCGGCCGCGACTCTGTAACGTTATCTTCATCTTCTGGACCTTCATCTTCCATGTTGGAGAAACCCATCTCATCCTGAAACTGCCAACAAACGTGCAGTAACAGTCAGGAAAAGGAAGCTCAAGGACAACATTTCCCACAGTGTCTGCAGTTTGCAACAAAGTTCCTCTGAGCACACATTCATCTCTGCAGAGATTTATGGGGTTATGCAAGTTCCTCCCCAGGGTTACAAATAAAAATTTTGTGACAGACTTTGGCACATACTCAGCATGGAACCTCTTATGACTGAAGAGTTTAAGAAAATTAAGATTTGAGAAAGATCTGTTCTTCAGTGCACTTACTGTCTCAAACAGCTCCTCCATCAGTTCATTCACTTCCTTTTCTGCAAGCAAAAGGAAAAAGAAGTTTGAAGATTCCTCCTGCAAGACACTTAGTGATCCTGTCATAACATCAAGCCATCTCTCCTGCACAACCTGCAGTTCTGGCAATCAAAAAGGTGCAAGGAGGAAGGGCTCCTGACACACACAGAATGGCCCAGCTTGGAAGTGATCTCTGGAGGCTGTTTGCTCCAACCCTTTCCTCGAGCAGAGTCACCTAGAGCTGTCTGTCCAACATCCAGGTGGCTTCTAGGCATCTCCAAGGACAGAGACTCCCACAGCCTCTCTGGTCAACCAGTGCCTGAGCTCAGTCACTGATAAGCAAGTTGTATCTGAGAGCACAGCAGCTCTGGCTAGATACTACCATGTACTCTGAGAAAGCCAGTTCTGCATGCAAAAGCTTGTCAAATCAGTATGCAGGATGTTCTCTTTTAATTATTTTTTTTAATGTATTAGCATACAGCAGAAAGCCTTTCCAAGAGAACACTTTTCAAGACAAATTGCTAATCCTAACAGGAAAGGCAGCAGGATTTCCGAAGGACTTACTGGTAATTCTCACTGCACGATCGTTTCTGAAGTCCTCTGTGTCTGGCTCATCCAGATCTTCCAGGAAGTTGTACTCAGGGTCATCATCATCATCTAATTCATCTAATAGGAAGAATGTTTTGAAATGTCATTGCTCCGTCCCAGGACCAAACCAGTGTGCACAACATGTGTGTTACTGAACATGACAACAGCTGCAGCCAAGATCATGAACAACAGGAAGAAAAAGCAGTCAGGAAGAGGAAGAGAAAACCCCAGGTTCCATCAGTTCCAATAAGCAACAATGAGCTGTACATACCTTCATTCTCCACATCATCATTCATGAGCCCTCCAAGCCACTTCTTCCATTCTTCATCATCTGCAGTGTTGGGATCATACATATCAGGTGTGATATCTGGCGCTCGGAGCTCAGCCTCCAGCTGACCAAGGGGAACATCCTTCAGGGGTCTCTTGGATCGGGTTCTGAAGGCAATGAGGCTGTCTTCCAGAGGCTGAAACGTTAGGAAAAGCGTGAAGGAACAACAGCTCCACTCACACAAGGATTTTCATCAGAGTGAAGAATCCAATACCAAAAATATCACGATTCTATCAGAATCATTTACTTTGGAAGCCCAAAAGGGCCAAACTTTCACTACTCCTGCTATTCAGTTCTCAGTCTTTACTCTGCTCTCCCTTCCCACTACCTGTAATTTCTTCATCACTCCTCACCCTTGCACACTAACAGCAGTATTTTTCCTCAATATTAATGAAATAGCACTTCTCTTTACAACAAGCTTCCCCACATGTTCACATGCACTTCCTGACCACAGAATTACATTTAACAGTACAAACAATGACAGTGAGAAGCCTATGTGCATGAACAGCAAGTGTAGTTATGAGAAATTACAAGTGTGTGCCACTAATAGCACTTCTGTCCCACACACCAAACACACTCACCTCATTTAAATTTACAAAATGGGAGCAGGATGCAGTAAAAATAGCAAGGAACACCGGAGAGCTTCCTCTTTCTTAGCAAATCCTCATTCAAAAGGAAAAACCACTCCTGTAGCATCCCAAAATACAGTACCTGGTAGGAGTCCATGCATACTGGGCTGGAAGCCAGTTCCTCATCCACTGCATGCAGCTTCTCCATGAACGTGCTGTCTTTGCTTTGCTTTGGTTTGGGAGGAGGTGGAGGTCCCATGGGAACTACTTCAGCACTGATATGTCTAACAACAGGCGTAGGAACCTTCTCCACCTAATTAAAAAGGTCTCTGCGTTAAAAGGATTTATTTAGAACAGATTTCCAAGGACAAAATAAGTTGTTGGGTTTATTTCTTCCTTGTATGACCACAGGTTTAGCATAACAGAAACATGAGAGACGCTTCAGAGAAGGAAATTGATGCACTGTTTTACTTTGTTTTTTCAGAAGAACAAATTTCCTACTCCCAACAACTCTCAGGGAAGGAGATGTTAAACAGACAAATGCTGGAAGACCTCAGCATTACTACAGCTGTTAAATCTGAATGCTAGTATTAGTGGCAGACACCCAACTCTCCCCCAAACAATCCCACACCGAGTAGAGCACGGGGAGATCAGCACGACATTGTTCGTTCCTTGAATCCAGCATCAGTTCTCACTGATCATTGCTGATGAAGGTCTGGTGATACCCAGCTCCCTTCAGTTCCTACCACATTGTATGTATTCCTCTCACTGATTTCCCAGGGCATACAATCCCTGCAGACACATTCATGCTTTTATGAATCGCTGTCCTCCCTGAGCCAAGCAGAGAAAATTACTCCCTACAATCCTCCCCAAAATAATCAGAGGAATAATAATGATTATCTGAAGAAGAGCAGACTGCTTCCATTGCCAGAGCCTTTGTTAAGCACTTTGTCTATTTCAGACGAAGCTTTTTCTGCAAAGGTTGCCTTTATCTGCTTATGCAGGAACCATTGCAGTGGGACCCCAGATCCACACAGCACCGGATCGCCACCAGAGCTTGTGGCAACAGGATCTAATTCTGCTTCCTCATTAATAATTAAGGAATAATAACCAAAGGCTCTTTCTAAAAAAGAAAAGCAACAACTCTCTGGCAAGCCTACCTCACAGAGCACTCCTCCCTCTTCATCAGATGACCGCCGTGTCCTGGATCGCTTTGCTCCCCGAGGAGAAGAAGCAGTGCTCTCCACATCACTTTCCAGTAAGCTCTATTGTGCAAGAGATACAGAATGCAATCAGACGATTGTGCCACAATCAAACCTCACTCCAACTAATGTTCCTGACGATATTTTTTTTATCCAAGAGAATAATACAGAATTCGAGAAAGACCTAGAAGTTCTTGGTAATTTACAAGCATTCACTTAGTAGAACAGGGCATCCTGCAGCCTCAAAGATGCTGATAACGGCAAGCTCAACAGATCTTTGTACAAGTTGTATTCACCTCTTCAGCAGTCTCATCTTCATCCTCATCATCGGGCTGGTACTCTTCATCAGACGAATCATCCTCCTCAAGAGGAATGTCCACAAACTGAGGTGGCTGCAACAGAAGAAATGTGACAGTTTTTTACAGGCAAGGTCAAGCACTGCACTCAATGTGCACTACTCACAGTGGTACACTGTCAGAATGAGTGTTTCTAAGAACATCCTAGAGGTCAGCCAGAAGATTCCCTGCTGAGCAGAGTGCCTCCAGCACAGCCTGCAACTTTCCAGCAGTAGTTCACTTACCTTTACCTCATTTGCCTTCTTAATTGGAGAAATATTCCACGTTGGAATCACCTAAAGAGAGTAAAGCCACACCTTACTCAGCCAGTTAAACCAGGAGAGGAACTGAGCTTGAGTCTTGTACTTCAACACAGCCAAATAACAACAGACTTGGAACAAATGTCTCATGAACCACCCATGAGACCTCTGCTACCAAAACCTTATAACTTTATAATTTATTTTATAATATATGCACATATATATTTATGTAATGTATAACGGATACTATGAATTCACTGTGCTTTCTAACTCTGACCTGAGTCTGCTCATCTAAAACAAACTGCTTTTACACAGCTGTATAAAAACACATGCACAGGACTTCCGAGGTGATGAATTTGAAAAGCACCCTCAATGCTTCCTTTAGAGGTCCCACCAATCAAAGGCATCAGGTGTAATAATTAAAGCAGGTGACAAACTTACCACTCCTTTCTCCACAACTTCCTTCAGTTTGGATCGAGTCATTTTGGGTTCCTACGTTTAAAACAGAAAACCACCATCTGTTCAGCTCTTTCACTGCAAACTTTTCCCCAGCAACTATTAACTGCAGTACTTTTCTCCCTTGAATTTATTGCTTTTTAAACACAATCTGAGCAAAGTAAAATAACTCAATTTTGTTTCATAATTCACATTCATAGTGGTGACTTGTTTCATCCAGGTACCAAATATGGTAGTGAAATGGAAATGATGATACTACCCACCCTTTACCCACAAATCAAGAAGGCAGAAACTGAAAAAGCTTTTCTACTTACAAACAAAGGTATATCTTCTGTTTCACTGATTGCTGCTTTCATCATGGCAACCACATGCTCATTTGTGATCACTTCCTGCAGGAACACACACACAAAAAAGGTCTCATTCACACTGTTTGTTGAAATGATGCAGGCTTACAGTGAAATGAGCCAGCTGGAACCGTGAGGAAGGAATAATGAATACACAGTGTACTCTGTAATCCTGGGCACTCACGTGCAGGATGTTTCGCACGTTGACCACTGTCAGGTTGTGCTGCTTAGCACCATCTTCTAAGGTGCGATCGAGGGTATCATCTAGTTTGATATCACAAGACAGAGACCCCTCTTCTTCTTGACTTTTCCCTTCCCTTTTCCGTTTGTTGGCCTTCCTTTTCCTCTTCCTCCTCTCCATATCTTCTCCATCTTGCTCCTCTGAAAATTAACAATCAAAATTAAGTTGTAGAAACGTGGATACTTGAGACAGTACAACTTACAAAGGAAACAAAACAACCCTATAGACACTGAAGTGGTATTAGTTTGCCAGCAGCTGATAATGAAATCTTCCAAATGGAAATGGCCATAAGAACTCCAACAAAGGATTCCATCTCTGTAGGAGCTCACTGAGTCACGCTCATCAAGCAAATAAAGGCAGTGCATTTGACATCTCTACTAGGCTGATCTTACAGTGAGTCTCAGCAGCCCCTTTATGCTTTTCCAGGAGGAGCTGTTTCAAGCATGCAGTCAAGATTAAAACAATCAAAACCCCCAGGCACAATACAGCAAGAGCAGGTTACAATTTCCAGGATTTATAATGCTTCCCAAATGGTGGTTTTTTGCTGACTCGGGGAAAGGAAACTTCCTCTGAAGGAAAACAGTGCTTTCAGTAACTGAAAAACACAGAGTTAATCCCCAGCAGGTTTCACTCGAATATCTGTGCTTTATTCACTCACTGAATGACAGAGCACGGGATGAAAGATTCAAAAAACACTGCACTTGAACAGCCCTCAGTGAGGCAAACCCCCCCAAAGTTCCGGGTCCACCACACTAAGTCTGCTCCTTGCACAGAGCTTACCCAAAGGAACAAAGACCCCCGCCCCCAAACACTCCTTTCCCCCATCAGTTTGCTGGGGCTGCTCACCAGGTCTGGTGTTCTTCACTGGCTTCACTGCAGCAGGACTTCTAACAGCTAACTGCAAAGAGCTTCTCGATGGAGACTCCTGTGCTGCAGATGAGCTGTCAGTCAGACACGGATCCCTCTGCAAATTTGCTTCCACCTCTGTGTGCAGCTTTGGAGTTTTCCCTGTGGACAGCATTCACCAGGTTGCAGTCAGATGCAGAGACAAGTGAGCAAGGTTAACAGACTGCTACATTTAAAAACTTCATCACAACCCATTCAAACCCATTAAGACAACTGCACGAGTCACACTCCTCCACCCAGGTGGTGTAAATGACCCGGCAGCAGTCCCATGACCTTTCCTGCCAGAAACGCACCCAAGCAAAGCAAGCCTCACCTCCAGACACCTGTCTCGCTCCCTGCCTTAGGTTTTGCACCACTTTGCTCAAAAAACAGCCCTGCCAAACGTTTCAAGAGCAAAAAGGCAGAAACTGGTTTAAGGCACAGTTGCATTCCCTGTTAACAAACAGCTGCAACAACAGAAAGTAACAGCGAGGGGCAGGCTCTCCTCCACCAGCCAGCACAGCACTGCTGACTGCAACCTCAGCACTCAGTTCCATCGCCACCCTCAGGCTCATCTGAGATTATTCTGCTGCTGGAAGCGTTGATATCATTCTCCTGCCATTGCTATCCTGCACAGCTCTGGGAGTTATGTGGGACAGCAGCTGTGCGCTAACTGCTGTGCCACACTGTAATGCGATGAAAAATGAGCAATGACAGCAGGGTAGCAGAGTCCCAGGCTGCAGCAAGAGAGGATAAGCCCAAGTACAGCAGCTGTGGTTACAGAAATAAAGGAAAAAAAGCTGCTTACTCCTAGAAGGCCTCAAGTAGGCAGGGACCTCCAGCAAGAAACCCTTGCCCGTCCTTAAATGAGGGCTGGGAAGGGGTGGATCCTGGCTCTACCCCTTTCCAGTCACTCCAGTACACTGCATGCACCTGAGCTCCCCTGGGCTGGCCCTGCCTTCCCACCAGGTGCTCAATCACTGTTTCGGGCTGTGATTTAGCATTTCCCCTACACACCCCAGTATGAAAATCAGCTCTTGATCAAACCAGCGAGCTATGTACGGCAGCAGAACCAGGGACAACGTTTTGTACAAGGCAATGAGGGATCACTGTCAGGTTTTGCAGCAGATGAACTCACAACGAGCAGCAGGAGCTTTCTGAACACCTCGAGGCAGTGTGGGAAACACGTGTGTGTGATAAAGCCCCCATGGCACATCTCTGCTGCTATCATGTCAGGAGCAGACCCAAGCACAGAGGAGAAACCAACAGCTCCAACTTCCTTTTTTAGTTTTGGCCTAGATCCACAGCCTCACTGAGCCCAGAGGCAGAGATGTACAGCAGGGCAAGAAATAAAGAACAGTCAGGCAGTGTGGGAAAGCAGATGCCAAGCACTTATGTCAGCAGACAAAGACCAGAGACACAAAATGTGCACTGCTGTGATCAGAAACGCCTCTCACAGAGCTTACATCATCCCCACTGCTCCCTAAAATGCCCCGAGAGGCACAAAAAAGCCCTCTGTCAGACAGGGACCACCTCCTGGCTTTCCACCACACATCATTTGTTTTGACAAGGCGAGGCAGCTGCCCCAGGCTGAGGCTTTGGAGAGCCTCCTCTGCAGTCACACTATGCAAAAAAAAACTCTTTTCTGGAAGTTATCATAGGGAGCAACCGCAGCACGAGGTCCATAGGAGAGGAAACCCAAAGTCAGGAGCAGGGAAGTGTGTGAAGTCCACTGAGCAGAGCACTGTGACACCTGGAAGAAGCCACGCACAGTGCTCCCCACTCACTTTCAGAGATTTTCAGGAAGAACAACTTTTAAGACAGAAACACCCAACGAGCTGCCGCACCACAGCACGAAGCGTAACAAAAAGAGGACAAAAACCAAAGAACACAGATGCAGACAGAATCACAGAATCATAGGAGTTGGAAGGGACCTCCAGAGATCCTCAAGTCCAACCCCCTGCCAAAGCAACTCCCTACACCAGGTCACACAGGTAGGCGTCCAGGGGGGTCTTGAATATCTCCAGAGAAGGAGACCCCACCTCCCCCCTGGGCAGCCTGTGCCAGTACCCCGTCACCCTCACCCTAAAGAAGCTCTTGTGTACGATCATGCAGAACCTCCTGTGCTGCAGTTTGTGGCCGTTCCCCCTTGTCCTGTCCCCACACACTGCTGAAAAGAGTCTGGCCTCGCCACTGTGCCCCCCCCCCCTCAGATATTTCTCCCCCTGGATCAGGTCCCCTCTCACTCTTCTTTTCTCAGGGCTGAACAGACCCAGTTCACTCCGCCTTTCTTAGAGGGGAGATCCTCCAGGCCCTTCCCCATCTTTGTGGCCCTGCGCTGCACTCTTTCCAAGAGATCCCTGTCTGTTTTGTACTGGGGAGCCCAGAACTGCACACAGTGCTCCAGATGAGGAGACGGACATCTCCCGGCGCTCCCACACCGCCTCAGGGCCGGGGCCTCGCACAAAGACCGGGCCCGCGGCCCAACAACAGACCGGTCCGCGTTACCTTCCTTCCCCCCTTCGAGGCGCTTCCCGTCCTCGTGGGGCGCAGCGCACGGCTCCGCGGCGGAGCGGCCCTCGCTCCCGTCCTGAGGCGGCGGCGGGCGCCTCCCTCCTCTGGGCAGCGCCTCCGCGGGGGTCCTCCACACGTTGGCGGCCGCCGCTGAGGAGACGGCTGCGGGCGGCGGTGGCGGCGGTTCGCCGTCCTCCCCGCTGCCGCCCCGTTCCCTCGGGCTGTGCGGCCCCGGGGCCGCCGCTCTCCTCTTCTTGCAGGGCAGCATCTTCAGCGAGAGCGCCATTCCCGCCGCCCGCGAGGCGGGAGAAGCGTCCGCGGCACAACGCCCCCCGGCCCCGTCCCGCTGCGGCTCCTCCGGAAACGGAAACGCCGCGGAGGCCGCGCGCAGGCGCCGTGCCGCCACATTGGGGCGCTGAGGAACGGCCGCCATGTTTGGGGGGTGGGG
>VXAB01010902.1:13545-53890 GCA_013399175.1 Odontophorus gujanensis | reverse complement strand
GGGGAGGGGGCGGCCTAGGTGGGGCGGGGCCGGTATCCCATCCCCTCCATCCCATCCCCTCCATTCCTCCCTCCATCCCCCACTGTGTTCCCGAGCCGCGGGGGTGGGGGCGATCGGGGAACGGCGGAGCTGTCCAAACGGCCTCGATGGGTCCGGGCGGGGACGGGGGGCCCGCTGCCTGCTGGCTGCGGTTGGGGTTTGCCCGCTGGGTCTCTCCAGTCTTTAAAAGCCCCAAGTGCTGCTCCTTCTGTCCTCCAGCACCGACTGACCGACCTTCCCTTGGGACCGTGGGGCCTATTGCTAACGTGTGGTTGCCATGTTTCCTCTAAATTCTAAAGCTCTTGATAACGTTAATCCGTCCTGCCTCGCGTCCTGCATCTCTTCTATACAATGCATACATTCCAGACCATTTCTGGACTGTGAGAGCTTTGGTCTACCCTCACCAAACCCCAGGCCACCAGTGGCCATCGGTGTAATCAGCAAAGCTCATGATTGAAAACAAGTTGTCAGTGGTCTCCCGTTAACCAGAACTGGAATTCCATACCCCAGAAATCCACTGGGGCTCCACTGAGATCTTTGCATTGCATCAGAACAAAGATCTCTTCTACAAATATCGAATTATTGTTTTTAAATCTGGTCCTCTTGGAGAGAGGAGACAAAATGGGCATCCAGAGCACTCTGCTGTGCATGAACTCGCACAAACTCAGCTAGAGGAGTTGGGAGGCAGCTCGCAGCTGCGAGGAACTACGGGGACAGAATTGATGAATGTATGGAAGGATTACGTAAAGTGGGAGTCTCCAGGCAGCAGAGGAGAGGTGCGGTGGGCAGCACTGGGCTGATTGTTCCACGCTCTTTCTTTAATGCAGGAAGAAGCATCCAACAAAACAAGGTGGGGAGGGCTCGAAATAAAAGCTGTTGTGTCTTCCCCACAACATTTAATTAAGCTGAGGGAACCCTTTGCCACGAGGCACTGCGGGAGCTAACTTGAAAGCTCAGAAATTCAGAGGGAAGAGAAATTGTGAAGGTTTGTTCGGCGTTTTCTGGTGCGGCTGCTGAAATTGTTTATTGGGAAATGAAGGTACAAGAGCTGATTCTCTTAGGACACAATAGAAACAAAACACACGAAAACATGAGGTCAGAATAAGAAAAGAGTTTCAGCTTTTGTCCTTTGCTGCATATGCTCTGAAGCTTTTGAGATCTGTATGTGGCTGAACAGTGCTGTGTTCACATTGGCTCTTAAAGACCACTTGGGTCATTTCAAAGAGCAGACGTGAAATAGGGAATGCAGGATGTGTTTGTCAGTGCTGGGAGTGTCCCTTGCTTTGGTCACTGCGCTGTGTGTGGCCGTGGGTCTGAAGGTGTGTATCTGTGGGGGCAGTCACCCCCTGAAAGACATCCCACTGCTGGAAGGGAAGACTTCCATCCAACCCGAAGGGATTGTTGTGAGAAGGAGACGTATTGTTATGGGGAAATCAGATTTCCCCAAGCCTACGAGGTACTCAGATCGCAGCCTGTCCTCTTGCCTCACAGCCTTAATGGATGATAACGTAGCAAGGGCAGAGAAAATGCCAAATTCAAGTGCTGTCTGTGGTTGAGGTAGGAATTCAGAAGATGGTTTTCTGTTGTTTGCGGTACAGAATGAAAACGTGAAAATTGGATGAGCTTTGTGTGGCTGTGCCATTTTTGCCATGACAATGATTTTGTGGCTTTCCGTGCTCCTGTGGAAGCGAACAGTGTGTACGGGTTGTGAGGGAAAAGGTGGGGCAGAGAGGGCTTAATTTGCTTAGAAAAAGAGGGAAAAAAAGGGGAAAAAGTGATTAATAAAGCAATAATGCAACAATAGCAATATCTAAAACTCCAGAGTACCAGTAATACAGAAACATTGCTTTTAGCAACAAGTAACAGCCTGGTGTTAAGATGTTTAGGCTGTAGAGAGAACGCCACCAAAACAGCCCCTTGTTTACTTCTTAATTAAACTGAATCTCGCACTCCTTCGCGTTCCTTCTCACTTCTGAGGGGGCCAAGGGAACGTGCTGCAGAAGGCAACTGTCCAGCAGCAGGGATCGGGAATGAATCTCAAATCCTACGTGAGGGGAACGTGCATCAGAGGGAGCAGTTCTGTGTGCAGTGGTACCGTGGGAGGAGGAGCCCTGGGGCTGAGGATCCCTTCCTTTCTCTGCCCGGTTATGATACAACCACAGCGTGAATGTCTCATGGCACAAGAAGATCTCTCCCTTTTCCTTCTCTTTTAAGACTGAGCGTAGCCAGCTCCTTCAAGCTGTCGTCGTATTCCATCTGCTCTCCATCCTCCATCCTCCATCTGCTCCGACTCCTTAATTATCTTGGTGGCCCTTGACTAAATTGCTTGAATATGTCAATATAATGTACTGGGGAGCTCGAAACTACTGGTTTCGTTCTGTGTTTGATGATACATCTCCAAAGCAAGGGTTATAAATAGAAAATAACGAGCTTGGCTGCTAAAAATGAATACTGTGCCTTTTTGTTCTGGCCTGACATTGCTGAGGAACCCAGAGACATAAACTCCTAAATATCAAATAGTCCCTAAGTACAAAAAGAGGATATTCTGTCCACTGTTTTAGAACATTGGACTTTCCCATGAGAAGGAGCCTTGCTAACAGTGGAGTGGACTTTTGTCAGCAGATGAACATCAAAATCTGAAAGAACATAAATGGTAATACTGGGGTGAAAATGCAGAGAGATTTTGGATGCAACACAGAGGAACAGCCAAAGAGAACAGCCTCAGCTTTTGGGTGAGACACAGTGGGACCCACGCGGTCACGTCGTGTGGGCATGACACGCTTCCCCAAGGGAGGTGGTGGAAACAGAATGGGAACTGGAGGAGAATGCTTCCCCCAGTGTGGTACAAGCTGCTGTCGCATTGTATGGGCATACACTGTCCCTTCTTCTTGTATGTATGGGACAGGGTCATGTTCATCACCCGCCACAAAAATAATAACCGTAATCTAGCCAAGGTTTACATTGTTCGTAAGGGATAACACCAGATCCAGTGTTGTGTTCACAGAAATACAAGTTAACTTTTTATTCTAGGGAAGCCTTGATACCAAGCTTATAGAATAGCATGCTGTGGTATCTCTGCCTTTGCGTTCTCACTCCTGTGGGGCTCGCAGAGGTTCCAGCTCTTTCCTGACTGCCTTTCTCCCCTACAGATGTCTCTCCAGTTGTGGCAGGCCTCATCGGTGCTACTGTCCTGGTGGTTTCTGTCTCAGTAACAGTTTTTGTGTGGACATGCTGTCACCAGCAAGCAGAAAAAAAGCACAAAACCCCACCATATAAATTCATTCACATGTTGAAAGGCATCAGCATCTATCCGGAGACCTTGAGTAACAAGAAGAAAATCAACCGAATCCGGAGAGACAAGAACGGCGCTCCTAAGGAGCCTGGGAGGGGAAACCTTTTGGTGGATGCTGCTGAATCTGGCTTGATAGGCTCTGATAAGGCTCCAGATGGGCCAAATGCAGCTCCCCACATTGACCAGCTTCCGATAAAAGTAGATTATGGAGATGAACTAAGCCCAGATCAAAGCCTCACTCCAGGAGGAAGTAAAACCTCCTCCCCATCTTCTCCAGGGGAGGACGTGCTGTTGGGTGAACTGACTTTCTCAGTGGACTACAACTTCCCTAAAAAGGCGCTGGTAGTTACCATTCAGGAGGCTCACGGGCTGCCAGTTATGGATGAGCACACTCAGAGCTCTGACCCATACATCAAGATGACCATCCTTCCAGACAAAAGGCATCGCGTGAAGACTCGCGTGCTTCGCAAGACGCTGGATCCGGTCTTTGATGAAACCTTCACCTTCTATGGGATCCCCTACAGCCAGCTCCAGGATTTGGTGCTTCACTTCCTGGTGTTGAGTTTTGATCGCTTTTCTCGAGATGATGTGATTGGAGAAGTCATGGTGCCCCTTGCAGGAGTGGATCCGAGCACTGGAAAGGTTCAGCTGACCAGGGAGATTCTCAAAAGGAACATACAGGTAAGTAACTTCATCTGGTGTCACTGAGGGATCCTTGCATTGGGTTTGATCCCGGATCTTCCAGCTCAGGAGCCTCAGTAGTTAGGTGAGCAGGAATGCTGCAGCGTTCGTACTAATAAAACCCATTTTTTCCACAGATGCACATTATTTTAGTAAGATCTGAGCGTGCTCTTTTAGTTCAGTGGTTTTCTGCTGTGTGCTTATGGAGATTTGGTGACACAGTCACTACAGAGGCATAAAAATGAGGAATGCTGTAATCAGTGATGCCAAGAAAAAAAGCAAAGTCCCCATCCCAGTAAAAGAGCAGCGTGACAAAGGGACATTCATCCGTGTCCAAGCTGCTCATGGGGAACAGCTAGAGATATGGGTGCTCTGAATACCTTTTATACGGACTCCAAGTAACAATATATCCTGCTGTGCAAAAACAAATCTCACTTAGAGAAGGGTTCATCTGACCGTTCTGGACACCTACATTTGTAAGTACCTGATTTGTAACCGTAGGCTGTTAGCCAGTAAAAATCTATCAGCATCACCAGCAGGGGCAGCCACAAAACATCGGGAGACGTCTGGAACAGCTCAGATCAATCCCACCCCCAGCAACCCTCTCTTTTTTCCCACGTGAGGATGAAGTGTGGTTTTGTCAAATGTAGACATCTAAGGGAAATGACTCCCACTCTCACTTGTCGTGCTGCACACTGCACAGATAAACAGTCCACAGAGCAGACGAAGGCTCACGTCGATGGGCGGCCTCACGTTCCGTTCTGTGGCTGCATTAGGTTTGTTAAAGCATTATTTTCATAGCATTGACCATATGTCCTATAAGTTCTACACGTAATAGATGAAAAATTGAGGAAAAAGGTCACCCTAAAAATAGATGTAATCAAGGATGCAGGTTATTTAACACACCATTAATTAAAAGTAGATTGAGCTTGGTGTTGGGTGCACAGTTTTTTCCAGCTAAGCAACAGCATTCCAAAAGCAGATTTAACATTTATTGTAGTGACGCTTCTGTTGGAAACAAAGAAAATCCTCCATTTGTGACCTCCTTCCCCATCTGCACCCGGGGTTAAAAGGAGCAGATGCTGACCTGATGGAGGGGGCAGGGCAGGGAGCTGACTGCTGAGCTTTTAGCACGCAGCTGTTTGAGTTGTGCAGCTCTGTCTCTGCTGTGCTCCTGACACCACACCATCTCATGCCCACTGCTAATTTTCCTTGATAGCAAATAAACTTAATCTAAATTAGTGTCTTCTCACTGAAAGTTAATGAGTACCGACTGGAGACCAAAGCTAATAATCTTAATGGTGTTACTCTTTGAAAGGACGTACAGCAAGTTTAATGGAACAGTTTCTTTTTCATCTTCATCCTTTTCCAGTGCAGACTTGACTGATGGTGGAGCTTCTGAAGTGTGCCCAAGGAGCTCAAGGTGCTCACCAGTGTCAGCTCCAAAAGAAGTCAGTGAACACAGAGCTCCTAGAAACCTCAGCTGTCTCCAGCAGAGACCTCAGAGGAGTCCTGGGGTGCTGGTTTCTCAGAGCGTGGCCCCCAGCTTTGCCCCCAGAGAAACTGAAGGCTGTAGCAATGCTTACTTTGCTCAGCAGGTGCAGGGTGTAGGGCAGAGGATGATTTACCTTCAGCAAGTTGCTCTTCTCCTTCTGGAGACCTCATGTTGTTAAGGCTTAACATGTATTTAGAATGAAACACAGATCATGTTCCAACTTCTTGGTCCTTCAGCGTAAGAAAAGAAAAATACTGATGACCTCCAGCATTTGCTCGTATTTGTAAGACCACGTTGCCCTAATAAACTGTTGCTGTTTCTTGTTCACAGAAATGCATCAGCAGAGGAGAGCTGCAGGTCTCGCTATCGTACCAACCCGTGGCGCAGAGAATGACTGTTGTGGTGCTGAAAGCCAGACATTTGCCAAAGATGGATATCACTGGCCTCTCAGGTAGAAGCTATTTTCTCCAGCCCTGAATGTTTTGGTACTCTGCCCCACAAAGATGCACTGAAGGCATTTCATAGCTTTGCTGAAGTGCTGGACACCTCTCACAACCCAGGGGTGCTCCAGCACGTTGTTGTTTACCAGCTGAAAGAACTTGTAGCATTGTAAAACACAGGCTGGGTCGGGAGGAGGGGAGGAAGAGGCTTTACTGTCCAGGCAGAATACAGCAGCTGTTGGTTGTTGGATAGGAACTGTGTTGCAGAAGGAAAATGCTGTGCATTCTGATAAATAACAGTACATGAGAGGAAACTCACAGTTCCTACAAGTTCAGCTCACTTTCAGAAAAAATATTTCTTGTTACAAATGACAGTAAACAGTGCAAGTTTTGATGAGTTGGGCCCTGAGCTCACCAGAACGCTACCCACGTGGTTCTGCTAGGGGCAGTCATCACAGCTGCTGTGCGACTTGCTTCCCCCTGCTCCCCATGCCGTGCTGAAGCTTGCTAGGAGCTTCAGGTGCTGCTGTCAGCTGGTTGCTCTGCAATGGGAGGGTACTGACAGCCCCCAGCTGTGGGAGCTGAAGTGCACAGTTGACTTCTACCTGGTTCAGCAAGCTGAACCCATCCACCCCTTCCCAGTGCGTCGCTGGACTGTGTTATTCGTTCATTTCTCTCTTCTCTGACAGATCCCTACGTTAAGGTGAACGTTTATTACGGAAGAAAGCGCATAGCAAAAAAGAAGACTCACGTGAAGAAGTGCACTTTGAATCCCGTCTTCAACGAATCCTTCATTTACGATATCCCCATCGATCTCCTCCCCGACATCAGCATCGAATTCCTCGTTATCGACTTCGACCGTACCACAAAGAACGAAGTGGTGGGACGGCTGATTTTGGGGGCACACAGCATCACTGCAGCTGGTGTGGAGCACTGGAGAGAGGTTTGTGAGAATCCTAGAAAGCCGGTGGCCAAGTGGCACAGCCTGAGCGAGTACTAGCAGAGGTTGTGGCAGCTGACCATAGAACAGACTTAAACCTTGTTTTAGCTGTAGAACTAAACTTTCGTAAGAAGCAGCAGCTGATGGGTTCTCTAGTGATGTGATTTTGCAGGGCACTACGATTCTAAAGAGCATTAAATTAAAAAAAAAAAATACCACAAATATATATAACAGTGTACTCACGCTATTGCATGCCTAATACAAACTGAAATTAGTATAACTACCAATATCAAGTCGCAGGTTTTAATACAATTATCTGTCACTATGGAAGTTGTGTTTGTGCCGAACTGTCTTTGCTGGTATTCACCAAAATTGGCCTGTCTTTATTAGGCTTCTCCCAAAGTTTCTGGATTCTGCTGTTTAACCTCTAGTTTCTTGTTAGTTTGCCTGCCCATTGATTCTTGCAGTTTTCTTCTTTGCTGGTTTGGGAGTACCAACTGCGTTTCCATTTAAAGGTGGTTTAGAATTCTGCACTAATGCAAAAGGAAAATACAGGGGAAAATGGCACTTTCCTTCAGAGACAAAAAATAATTCTTTATCAGGTACTGAAAGACTTTTATTGTGGTATCACTGCTTTGGAGCTGTAAGGCCACAGCCTCAAAGATTCACATCCCAAATTCATACAGCAACAAACAGATCACTTTGCTTTTACTACGTGGAAGTTAGCACGGACACGATCCTACAGACTGTCAGGACTGGGGGAGTTCCACTACACTGTGTTTTATTGTACCCTGTCTGTGCATGAAGGGCCCAACAAAACCTGACACCGCGTTGTTGGTTAAGGAGCTCCTGCTGGTTCCTTTAAACCTGAAATCTGAAATTCCACAGGATTGGTGAGTTCTGTTATAGCAGCAGAATGTGACGAGATAGGAGAATAGCTTGGGGAGAGAAAATGAAGTGAAGATTCACAGAGTTTCCCTTAGGTTCAAACTGAGTCAGTTTGCATGATCTAAGACAGCTCTGAAAAAAAAGAGTAACACAGCACAAAGTCTGCTGCTACACAAAGTCACACTGGTCAAGAAGTCAAGCTTTAGAATTTCAGAGCAGCTCGAGTTAGCTGTTAAATTGTGGACACGACTTCTTTGACGTGGAGTATGCCTGCTGTCACCTCTGAGCTGCAACGATGCTGCTCCATTCATGTGGCCCGTGGCACCTCAGGCTGCCAGCCCCAAACAGGCAGCAGTTGTGAGCAGAAGTTCAAGTTCCACCAGTATATAACTGAAACAACTGCACACGATCTCACTTCATGGGAGCCGACACTCACCAAGAAGTTATTAACCAGGAGGACCTTGGTGAGTAACTCGATTGGGCTTCTTCCTACATTCAAGCTGGGAAATACTAAAGGATGATAACTGGCAGCAAAGAATTAGTTGTAAGCGTTGCTGGTGAGCTGAGCTTAAATACTCCTCACAAGCTGCAGAAATTTGAAGCGTTTCTGCACTCTGCAATGGAAACACAGAGCAGAACTGAGCCTGCAGAGGTGTGCAGCAGACAGAGAGGTTGCAGTGTTCGTGTGGCTGCTTCCAGGCACCGCTCTGTTCTGTGCCACGTGGAACATACATAGTGTTGCAGTTGAGCACTTCTAAGATCGTTGGAACTATTTGCAGGACTTGGCTATTGAGTTTTAGAGCCCTGATGGAAAAATGATCCCTTCCACCTTCTTCCTAATCAAAGTAGAATCACAGAACAAAGTCTTACTCAGTATCCTTCCCAACCACGGAGTAAAGCACTGCTGCTGGGATGGCTCTTCTCGTGCAGTCAGCGCTCGGTCCGTTGGCATCCCTTTGGCACCTCTCCCTTAAAAATTGCTTTTGGAAAGCTGGATTTTCTCACTCGTAGCCGCTTTCTCATGGTACTTCCTTCTAGGCAAAATGCCTTTTCAGAAGGGAAGTCACGCTGAAGCTGCAGCTGTTCTCAGTCCTGCGTGGCAGACAGAAGCACGGACTTCTGTTTGTGCTGAACCGACCCCGATTACGAGCGTCACTGCCTGAGGTTATAGCAGATTTTTGTCCCTTACAGCCACAAACCAGAGTCCTCCTTTGGAAACTGCCATCAGTCTATTCCAGTCCTGGTTTTTGCACTCAACGATTGCGTCGCTCGAGATTAGGAATCATCACAATTTTTTCTTTCTCAGAAAATCCAATCACCAAAACAGAACAAACTAACAAAAGTCCCCCCCTTTTTTTTTCTTTCCCTTCAGTGCATGCGTAAGCCTAGATGATCTCTATAAGATTCCTTTAGTTGAGAAGGAAAGATGAACTTCTTGTCGAGGAAACATGCTCAGGGTAAATAGTCTTAGGCTATCGGGCAGATAGGAATAGCTCCAACGCTTCTGGAATAATAGGAAACTGAAGATGTGCAGATATATATATTTTTAAAACGTAAAATAGACAGTAAGTGACAGCGGACTCACTGTAAAATCTCCCAGATGTGGTTATTCTTTACCTTGTGTCTTCTATTGTAAGATTAACTTGGACAGTTACAACGTTGTGTGGAAAAAAAAAATAGAAAAAAAAAAGAAAAAAAAGGCAAAAAAACCTAACTCAACATGTGTGAAACCGCATAATGCTAGCAGCTACTTGACATGATGTAATGCTATCTTGTATGTTGAATTTGTTAACGCACATTGAGCGTGGAAATAAAAATTAAATCACTTTAGAGGGTGACTGTGCCGTGTTTGACCGCAGGCAGCGCGCGCAGATCCGCGCTGAGCATGCACGGAGTACACCTCAGCAGTGCAGAGATGTGACAAAATCCTGGAATTTAAGTGACTTAAACGCTCACGGGGACGGTGTCATCGCAGAGCCTCCGCACGGCCGTGCTCCAACGCCGATGGCTCTTCATTAGCTGGCTAAGTTGGATGTAAGGGGAATAAATGGACAAAAAGGAATTGGATCGGTGAAAGAATTGATGGAGAAAAGAAGAAAAGCAATTCGATGCTTTTCTTTCTGCTTCAGACACATTCCTGGATTCCCAGGCAGAGCTGCTTTTCTCAGGAAGGCTTTTGTCTGTGTCACTGTGAGATACAATGCCCCGTCCCGGGGCGCAGCACTCTGCCTCTGTAACACTGCTTCTGCAGCTCCCATTGCTGCTGCACAGAACAGCACTGCTGGGCACAAAGCCACGTCTTTAGAAAACGCCAAATAGTGCAGAATACCGAACTGCGTTTCCACAGCAACGTGGCTACAGCAAGAGCTCCAGCACAGCACTTCTCCCTGCCCCACAGCTTCCCCTGCAGCAAAGGATGGGGATCCAGAGGTGGCTGAGGTGCCTGAACACCTGAAATTAACTTCACGTCAACTTCAGGTCTCATCTTGAAGAACTTGATGGTTTCAGCCCATAAAGATCTTCCATTGTCCCAGAAAATGGAACACAGTCAGATGCCACAGCTCCTCAGACACTGTTTTCCACCAGAAGGGAATGGTTCATTTAGGAACGGGAGAGCACCACGTCCAAGAGGTCAGGAGAGCCCTAAATCCTGCCCGCCGTGCACGTGCCCATCCGCACCTCGCTGTGTGCACTGCCGTCGATCTCAGTGTTGGAGCTCCATCGGTTTTTTGTCACTGTAATGACTGCAGTCGGGAGAGGGGCCGACTGAAACCGCCCTGCCAAAGCACGCAGCTTCCACCAGCCTTGTGCTGTGCAAGATGTGAAAGAAAACCTCGCCCTTCTCTGCTTGGCTCCCACCTCGCAAGGCTTTCACAGGCATCCCATTTCAGGTTCTTACACCATTCAGCTGAAGCAGAAACAAAAGGATTTGCATAAGAAAAAGAAAAGAAGCCAAGAGAATGGGCCTGACAATCCATGAAAAGAGAAACTGTTCAGGGAGAGCATGGAAGCTCTGCTCGGATGCTCTTCCCACCTTCTCTGGCTCGGGCTGCGGACACCATTGAAATCAATGGGATTTTTGCCATCTCTGACGGCATTAATTGGGCCCCTCCTTCTCCAACAGCTTCTAGCTCACCTAATTCAACACAGGAGCGAGACTAGTTACCATGGTAATGCACATTACTTTTTGATCACAGACGGAGTCCAGGCTCTGCTGCTATTTCCTTTAACAGGCACAGTCAGAAATAGCTCATCTCCCCCAGAACCCAGAGCAGCTTATCCGGCCCCGGCGGTGCCTTGTGCTCCAGCCCTGCTCTGCCCTGTTTACAGGCAGCATTCGGATACTGATCATTTAGAAACTCATTCTGCTTTGAGATAGATGAGCACCCCCCATGCAGGCATTGTTAGTGATGTTCACTGTCAAAGTGTGCTCTGACAGATGTCGGCGGTACCTGAGTGAGTTCCTGTGTTTATTTCCTCCCGTGATTCCTCAGAAGGTGCCTTGTCTGCCTGCCAGGCTCAACGGGAAACGGGACGGGAAAGGAAACACGTGCTAAGAAATGCATGAGAGAAAGTAAGGAAGTGACAGAAGGGGAAATGCCGGGGAGGGGAGGGAGGCAGCACAGCGAGCGGGCAGACACTCCTTGAGTCAGTTCATTTGGGTTTGGCTTAATTTTTCAGCAAGTTTAGGATCTGCTCCCTTTGGTACACTTTTAAGATTGACAGAATTCCTCAAGACACACCAGGAGGCACATTCTGGAGAGAAACTGCCCTGATTGGGATGAGTGGGTGTGGTTCACATAGCGAGCTTCGCCTTTAAGCCACGCGATAGATCACACACCTCCAACCTCACTGAGTTTTCACTGCCAGAAACGCAGTTCCCCTCTCTCCCTACGGTTCATTCCTTCACTGAGCATTCAGGTTCCAAGCAGGATTTAGTCACATCCAGCCTTCCCTCCCGGATCCGTGTGGATCTCCTCTCCCAGCGCCGGCCATCTAGCGGCTCCGCTGCTCCGGTGCAAATCCCCATCACGTGTTTCCCATCGTGAGCTCCGTGCGCAGCCTCACTGGAAGGAATGACCTCAGCCCGTGAAATGTTCCACTGCCGCTCATCCTCTGTGGCAAAATGCAAACCAGAACGTTTGTGCTGGAGGAAGAGGAACAGACGAGGAGCATTCATCGGGAGCAGGGCAGCGAGCTCCCCCGGCCCGGATCCCCGACTCCAGCACTATTTCATTTCACAGCACAAATCACTGCTGCTTTCATTTGGCAGGAATTCTGCAGGGTTTTTGTTCGGTTCTCAGTTACATCCACATTTTGAACTGTTACCAAATTTTACACAGTCGTAAACAACTTCTTGTTACGCCAGCAACAGGCGGACCTTGATCCACAGCAAGGTGCTACGGTTCTGCGTTCCTGCAGCGGGAGCAGGAAAGCAAAGCTGCATCCGCACAACAGAACACAGCAAAGCTGTTCTTAGTGGGGTCCAAGCAGACAATGAGCAGTAAAATTACTCAGCGTGGCAGTGTTGGACCGTCCTGAGCTGTAACTGCTTCATTCCTGGGGATGGTTGTGAACTGATGGCAGTCATTTCTGCCTTAAATACCTCTGAGTGCGGCCTTGGGGTGGGGGGGGGGGGAGGGGGAAGAGATGAAATGCTTTCCCTGATGCCATACAGAACCTATCTGCTGCCTCTCCCAGCTCCTGGGGGCCCAGTAATCACACGTGGTGGGACCAGCTTCCTGCAGCAGAGGCCAAATCTCCCTGGGGATGAGCTGTTCTACACACAGCACTCCTGGAACTATGCAGATGACCGACAGACGGCATCTGACAATCACGTTGGACTTCAGGGAATGCTGTGGTGGTCATTTTTTTTTCATTCCACAGATATTTGCATGCTGTTTACTAAAGGGCCATCACTGGAACCAGTCCTTCACAGCTTCCAAATTCCAGGGACGAGCCTGAAAGCGAAGCCCTGAGACACCTCCGTCCAGCCTGGCAATTTGAATTTCCCCCTGATTTGCCTTTAGATCTTACCACAGTACCCGTATGTTTAGGAACTTTTAGTATGACTATCAGCCAGGAAATGTGTTCTGCCCTCCACTCCAAAGCCAAAACCAAACCAAAGCCAGAAGAGCTTTTTCCTTCGGGATAAAGAAAGGTATTTAGTGAGATACGACTGTATCACCGTAAGTGAGCACTTCCCAAGCCAACCTCAAAGTGCCCCATGAGCTTTCCTGCCCTTCCACCCCACGCAGTAAAACACCCAACACAAATTCCGTATTAAAAACTCTATATTGTGTCAAATGAAACAATAATCCCGTGTACAAATTTATACATGACAAAAAATAAAACTTTTTTTTGTTTTTGAATAACACTGTAAAAAAAGAAAAAAAAAAGTGCTCGCTGCTGTTCTGATTTAGTAACTCTAGAAGCAACAGGCTCATCAAAGGCATCAGTAAACATGAATGTGGCATCATGAGGGGATCACGGAAGGCACCGACGCGATGGGGAGAGCTGGTCCTGGGCAGCTCCCAGCACTGCCTGAGATCGGAGTACTCATTGCCACACGGGGATCAGAAGTGCTCCCGGAGCAGCGGATTCGTGCCACTGCTCCTCGTGCTCTCTGCCTCTGCTTTCCCTGGGTTTTACCTATTGGGTTTAGATGGCATTTACTCCGACCACGAGCGAAGAGCTTCAGCTGCACACTGCTCATCACAGAAAAGACACAGAACTGCACGCAGTGTGAGCTTAGGAGAGGTCTCACGTTCCCAACGGCCCCAATTATTCGCTCTCCTCTGCTCTTAGCTCCATCTGTTCGTTACCTTCACTTTTTGGGCCGGATCCTTTTACACATTCATTCCAACAACTTCATTTTCAGTTCTGATGGCACACGTGCAGCACAGTGAGTGACAGCACGAGGTCCTTCAGTCAGCAAGATTAACAGTGACTGACACAGAGGATCAACCATTAGGAAAAGCTCTCGAGTAATACTGCGCTTACTGCCTGCTGGGCTCTCTCATCCCTAAACTGAAAGACTCGAGGCACTCAGTTCTCTGAGAAAGGCCTTTTAAACCCATCTGAGTCACAAGGTGATTTTTCGTATCATTTAAAAAATACCACCATGAGCTTTTGGTACTGTGACATCAGCTCTGGATTTAAATCCTATGAGCAGCGTATGGGTAAAATCATCCCACAAAGGAGGGATGTGCTGATGTCCAGTGGGAATGCCCGGCAGCACTGCTGCTGTGCCCTTCTCTGCATCACCAGCTCCACTTCAAGGCAGCACTGGAAGAGCCTCACCAGCATTAGGGATACTGGTTCTGACTGGGCCCCCATGCCTCACTTTCTTTACAAAGCAGTTATAGATTAATTTGAAATGACTATGTTAGAGACTCCTACTCAAGAATAATACTGTCACCTTTAAGACAACAATATAAAACCAAATGTAAATAAATATGCCACTGCACCATCACAGCTATGATTTCAACAAATGAGTCAGAAAACTCAAAGCTGTGGTTTCCAGAGCAGCCACAGCATCAGCCCACCCCTCGCAGGCGCTGTGACAACGCGGTCCGTGCAGAACACAGAGGCAGAGCTACACGTTCACCAAGTTATAGCTGCCAGAGGAACAATAATTTGCTGTTTGTGACTTGTTGAGGACCCCAACTACCACACTGCGGGTTCACTGCTAATTCGGATCAGCTTTTTGCTAGAAAAATTCTTTTCCATGAGAATAAAGCGTGCTACGTCCCCTCACTGCCATAGCAAATGAGTACTTCCCAGCACAACCTGGACAAAATCCTCCTCTGGTGATGTGAACGACTGCTCCAGAGAGCAGCAGCATTTTGTTGTGCAAACAACTGGGAAAAAAGAATGAATTAAGTTTCAGCTGGGTAGAAATTCTGCAATTTCTTTTCTTTTTTTTTTCCTCTTGAAACAACTCAACTTCCAGTACGCAGCGACCACAGACAGACATTCAAAAGTGCAGTGTCCTAAACCTACCGGCACCGGTCACCGACGTACAAGCAGTACTTGGGAATCTGATCTAAAAATGACAACAAACAGAAGTAAAAATGTTACTGTGGCTCGAGTTAAACACCCAGAACTAAGAGAATACCGTTCTAAACAAAAATAATGGGCAACAGCGACGAAGTCCCATCGGCCTTTAAACCTCCTGCTGACACGCTGTCACTGCACCGCTTTGGTTACACGTGGCCGCTCACAGGTTTTCTCCTACAGAGCAGTTCCCTCTCTTCAAGTGACCGAATCCTTCTTCCTCCTGAACGGGGACTTCAGTCTTTTCCAAACGCTGCTTTTGGGTTTGGATTTTTTTTCCATCGCCATCACTGCTTCTTTTTCTTTCCTGCGGATCTCTCTGACCAGAGCGTGGAACACGTCATCGATGTAGTAACGGTACGCAGCGGAAGTTTCAAAGAAAGGGCAGTTGAATTCTCGTGCTAAAGCAGAGCCTTCTTCTTTGGACACCTGAAAAACATTCCTTCTTGTCAAGAAAGCCAAAAAAACAGAGCTTCTTCCTTCCCCTCTTCCTGTTCTGGTCGGCCCAGAGCTGTGCGTGCACCCTCCCAGGAAATAAAGACTGAAAAGGAAAAGCCTGAGAGCAGCTGGAACTCAAGGCATCAACTCAGCTTCACTTTCACAGCAGTTATACGCATTTGGTTATTCAACACCCCAGCTTAAATTCGCACTGCCCTCGTCTCCAACTTACACCAGGGTGAATATGCTACAAAACTAAGAACGTGATCTCTTGTAGCACTGTGTTTTGAAAGAGAAACAGGAGGGAGAGCCCCTCTGAGCCACGCACCTGCCGCAGCTGCGTCAGGTCAGATTTGTTCCCCACGAGGACCACGGGAGTGTCGTCGTTGCGCCGCACGCGATAGATGAGCTGCTTGAATTCACGCACTTCGTGGAAGCTGCGTCGATCTGTGATGGAGTAGCAGATGATGAATCCCTCACCAGCCCTCATGTACTGGTCCCTCATGGCCGTGAACTCTGCCTACAAACAGATGGTTACAAAAACACAGTGATTTTCCATTCCAAGATCAGCAGTGTAGGAACGCTATACGAACTTGTCATCTCCCTCCTTGTCCTGTTACACAGGGGACAAGATCTATGGGATTAACAGCACCCCTCCCTTGGTACAGAAATAATGTGATGAAACCTTCCCTAGGAGGACTGGCTGAGAGAGCTGGGGCAGCTCAGCCTGGAGAAGAGAAAGAGCTGAGAGCGGCCTTTCAGTTTCTGAAGGGCTGTAGGGAAGGAAGGGACACTCATCAGCAGAGTCTGCTGTGAAAGGACATGGGGAAATGACTTCACACTAAAAGAGGGGAGACTCTGATTAGGCATAAGAAAGAAGTTCAAAGAAATTAAAAGACTCCATGCATTTTTTCAGCCAATCACTTGCTGACTGTGAGCAACGAGATGCAACGGAGAAGGCAAAACATGAAATAAGAGCGCTGCCTGGGCTGCTTAAACACAGCACGATGCCAATGCTGTGGACAACAGATGAATTAAGACAGCTTTAAAAACTATTCAGAAGAAAAGAAAGGCATGAACTGTGTCCCTGCCCACGGCAGCCTCCCTCACATTGCTGCTCACCTACCTGCCCCGCTGTGTCCAGGATATCCAGGTTGGCAGGTTCGTCATCGATGCGGATCCGTATCTTATAAGCATCCTCTGAATTCACAGCACATTGGGGAGAAACAAAGTGGGAATGCCATGCGTTAGTCATCGACACACAGAGGCGTTACACAAGAAGGCCCTGATCTCAACAACAAATTAAAACCAGACCGCTCTGCTGTGACCCAGCGTCCTCCCAACTGCCCGTGGAAATCACGCTACCCTGTGCCACTGCGGGAGAGCGACGGCTCTGAGGGAAAGCACAGAGCACAACAGTGACATCAGTCCTGGGACCCAACGCTCACTGCCTTGCTGGGAACTCTGCACTGGAGATCAGTTTGAAAAATAATGAGTGCATCGCAGCACCTTACAGAGAAGTGAGGGGAGGGGATCACAAGGCCAACAGCAGAGGACATCAAGGCAACACACACAGTGTGCAAACGGTTCACTCTGAGTGTTCATTTCCATCGTGAAGGAGCTGGAGCTTTTAAAAATCTAATCACACCTTTCAGAATCAGCGATAAGGAAGAAGGCAAAAGCAATGGAAGGCAGCAGACAGAACGGGAGGTGGAAACAAAGCATTATCAGGATGGATAAATGATCGAGCTGCCCTCAGCCCTCACTAACAGCGGGCGCTGCCATCTGCCCACACCGGGACGGGTTGGATCAGCGTCAGCACCGACCCGTGATGCTGCCGGGTGAAACAACGAGCAACCTACAGCTTCAGGACGCAGACATTAGTATCCCAAGCAAAGGGTGTAAAACGGGCAATGCTGCAAGGGTGGGCGCTCATCTGAAGTCAGGACCCAACGTCTCCATCCTTGAGCTTTCTGACCGCGAAGACGCACAGCTCAGCAGCAGCCGCCCGCCCCCATCCCTCACCGCAGCGCTAAGGGACGGCGCAAAAACCGCGGCGGGGACGCAGCGGAGCGGGGGAGGGGCTCTCACCGATGGTGGGGTCGTGGTCCTCGGGAAAGCGGTGACTGATGAACTGCATCGTCATGGCTGAAACAGAAACGGCGCTGAAGCGCGCGCGGCCCCGAGGGCGGCACGAACCGAGCGCGGAGCTCCGCCCCCGCGGGGAACGATCCCCCGGGGAGCGCCGGGCCCGGCCCCGCCCGCCCCGCCCGGCCCCGTCCCGCACGCACCGCTCTTCCCGACGCCGCCGGCGCCCAACATCACCAGTTTGTACTCGCGGGGCTGCCCCGCGCCGCACGGGCGGGGCCCGGCGTCCATCTCCTCAGCGCCGAGCGAACCGCCGCCCCTGAGGGGGAAGGAAAGCAGCGTGAGCCCGGCGGCCCCACGCGCGACCGCGGCGCTCCGCTCCCCGCGCACCTCACACCGCTCCGCGCCGCATTTCCGCCGCCGCCGCCGCGCGGTGCAACGCGGAGCTCCGGCGGGCAACCAAAATGGCGGCGGCGCCGCTCCGCACCGACACCGCCCCCCGGGGCCACGCCCTCCTTCAAACCACGCCCACAAAAGGGCGATGCCCCGCCCACATGACACGCCCCCTCAGCCCCGGATGCGGAAGGGCGATTAAATTCACTGCTCACCCCCAAAAGTAAAACCCCGATGCGGAGAGCGGAGCGTTTGTACATCGTTTATACATTTATTTATAATGAAAGCACGGTTCTGATTATTTACAAGACATAGGAAAGTCGATGTTTGTACACTGCTGTCAGCCACTCCCAGCACGCGGATGGTTGGGAGCGCCCCGCCCCGCCCCCACCGCCCCCACGCGGGTCGTGTCCGTAGGGAATTCATTCCCATTTATCCGCTCTCAGCTGCCGCCTTTCTCTCCTTGTTTGGAGCACCGTGAGACAAAACGGGTGGAACCAAAGTGAGTTAAAGAGGTCGGGAGAAGGGTCCCATAGAAAATGCTGAGCGGAATGGAAGCGCCGGGGATTGCTGGGGGTGGGCGAGCACGGAGCAGCCCTTCCCCTCCCCCCAGCACTTGGCTAGAACCAGAAGCTGTGGGGTTAGACAAACCACATTGTAAAGAAAAGACAATGTGGAGTTAGGACAGGAGATGCTTAAAAGTGAAAGCAAATGATCAACTTCAAGAAACGCAATCGGGCGTTTTTCCCTCAACTGCTGCACAGCGTTTCCCTCCGTTGGAGTCCAAACACTGAACCCACAGCCACCATAACTGAGTGGGGCCGTGAGCTGAGAGCAGCAGCACTGTGATAAAACGACACCGGAGCCAGCGTGGCTGACACTGCCCATTTTTAAGTCACCCTGGAGAAATGGGGAACAGCGACAGGTTCCTCTTATTAGAGCTTCTCCCTCCAGAACCTCCCCCACGGCAGAAGGGGCTGGCCCTGTCAAAGCACTACTTCAAACCTCTCCTAGATGACAAATTCACTGCAGAAATAAAGAGTTTAAAAAGAATGGAGCCCTTTCATGGCGGAATACTGAACCTTTAGCTTCTGCAAATGTAAAAACAATGCATATTTGCCAAGTTCCTTTTGTAGTATACATGCATTATTGCTAGAGAAAAAATAAAATAAAATAAAGAGATGAATGAAGACAGTTCTGTAGTTTTTACGGTGCCATCCAAAATGGCATCTGTTGTTTGGCTCGCTGCTGTGAGGAAGGATACTGGTATCCCAAACTCCACCCCTGTGAAAAAGTACTTGCATTTTTATGGCCACCGTGTTCCTCCTCTTCATCCGACGAATCTCCGGCGTATGCCACCAAGCCAAAGCCCTTCTCAGATGTTTTCATCTTCTTTGCTTGATGATCTAAGGGGGGGAAAACAGAACAATCCCCCCAACCCCCAAGAAGGAAAAATAAAAATAGAGAGATAAAATGCCCCAAAACAAGTTAATAAAAGAAGATGTTAATTGTAAATCGTTAGTTGGACACCATTTTGAGGTCACGAGGCCAATGGTCATCCAAGGTCGAAGGCCACGCGAAACAGCACCAGCAACAGCACATGTGATCCATCAGAACCATGTAAGAGAACAGAGAAAGAACAAAGAAACACACAAGAAAGGTGAAGTTAGCAAACGGGTCAAAGTGAGGGCAATTTCACGTCAAGAAAAGTAGAACTTTTGCTCAAAAGAAAGCTAGCAGAAGAACAACCTCTGGGACCAATACTGCAGAAAAACTAAGGTTAAACAACCTAGTGTGATGCACCTGCAGACCTGATGTGGAAGGCACTACACTACGAGGAGAGTTAAAGTCATTCCATGTTTTACCAAGCTGCAAACAACCGATGCGTGACAGCCCTACGAGAGGATGACACCTAGAAATGCTTCTTTTGCAGACAAGGTGGACACAACTCGTGTCTGTAAATACACACCTGAACCATAACTGCCACTGATACTCCTCAGTGCTTCTAGAGATGGCTGTACACAATGTAAAGCCACATGACATCTGTGACCTAGGACAATGCCGTGAGGTTCTGTGCTCCATTTGACTGCGGGTCAGAGCTCAGTCCTTCTGCCTTCACCTGATCACCCCCTCCTCATTCAGAGAGGTATTTATTCAAGCTTTACGAGAAGCATTGTGATTGCACAGTCACAGTGGTTTTAGAACAGAGCAATGGCCTCCCTTGTACTGAATGCAGTAAAAAGGACACACACAAAAACAAACCACCAACCTAAATGAGCATTAGGATCAGATGAGCACGTTGTACTCACCATGGCTGCCTGGCAAAGACCCCACACCATTTCTTTCTTCCGATTCCGATTTCATCCCAGTGACAGGAAAAGCTGGTGGAGGCATCAACTGCCTGTTGGAACAAACACAAACCCTCCTCACAGTCTGTTTGTTTTATCTCATTGTTTTTAAGAGCAAGCACAGCCAAAGATAACAACAAACAAATTCAAAACGCAGTCTCTGCCATTCACTTTTAGTTGGCCTCACTGCACTCTTTACAAGCTCAGGGTAGATGAGGATGTATACAGGTAACAGCAAACCATCCCATACCTGTCCCTCTCTCTCTCCTTTCCTGAGGAACTTGCTGGCTTCGACCCGGCTCCATCGATTTCACTCTGACTGGAGAAGCCTGTACCTAAATTAGTCATATGAATGGGTCCATGCTATGAGCAGAAAAACACACGGCATTAGCAAATCTACAACTACAACATAAGCTACACTCCTTAATGATACTGATAGGAAACCCAACTTTTCAGAGTACACTGCCACTAGCAGAAGCAGCCACTAATCACCACTGTTAAACAAAATGCTTTTTTCCCTAAAAATACTGAGGGTAAAGTGTAAAAAATGTGCCTGAGCACCACTGTAGAAGTCACCTCAGCACCTACTCCACCGTCCCAGTACTCCAGGACAGTAAGGACAGCTGTTTAGTTCATGGATTGACTTATTACCTCCTCAATCAGCTAATTTTGAGTACTCTCAGAGGCCTCACGCCACTGTACATTCTGCTTTACATATATTAATACAAGATCTGACACACAGGCAGATCTGTTTTCCCTAAACCAAGCTCTTATTAATGGGTTCTGCCAATGAGCATTTGCAGAACCTCTATTTTCTCACACAGAATTCTGAAAAAAAGCTCAAAGTTATTTTCATTAACATCAACTCTGTAACTTTTGTTGCTCTAAAATGAATAAACAGAATCACTCTCTTAAATCTAAGCTTCTAGAAATCCTCCCAAGCACCGCCTGGAAGAAAGGGAAATGGGAAACATGGATGTTATTACCACTTTCCCTCCCTCTAAAGAAGCCCATTCAAAAGACCCACAGTAAATCAAGGAGAAAAAAATTCATCATCATCTTCTCTCTTTCACCTAACAGTAACACGCTGCTGCCATCTCTTTGACCTGAATGCACCGCTGCTCTTTGTGAGAGATCACAGGCATGGAAAGGAAGCTGTCCATGCATCAGACAGGTAAACCTGAGAACAGTGCACCAGCTCAAAGAAACTGAAGCGTGGTCTCGGTGCTTTGCAGCCACCACTGCTGCCTTCCAAAGGGCCTGTCTGCATTTTCTCACACAGACTGTGCTAAGAACCATCCCTCTCCAGCCAAGTTCCATTTTGTTGAATGAAGTAAAATTGCTGATTTTATTCCACCTGATATCCCAGCAGTCCTGACTCTCTCTCATCGGGCAGTTCCTCAGTGAAGCGCCTCTTTTGACCCTGGGGGTGGGGTTGGACCTGTGGCTGTGTTCCAGTCGGCATGGCTGCTTTTACCGGGGCAGCAGCAGGAAGAAAAGGAGCACTCAGTGGACTCTGGCATGCAGAAATTAAAAACAAATAAGACAATGCTTCATATGGATGTTATCATTTCCACGCACAGTTTCATACATAGGATCAGAAAACACAACCAGTTTCTCCTCTTTGCAGAGCCTAAGAGAGGCAAAAAGGAAATGCACAATTCAAAGGTACCCAGCTTAGAGAATGCTCCCAGCTCAAAGTAATCGTTGTCTGCAACTCGGAGTCCCTGCACCCACATAAGAAGAGGTGACATCCCCTTGTGAGTACCCCTTATGTTAGCAGGGTACAGCATGTCCAAAAAGTGTCCAAGCAACCAAAAAAGTTAACTGCTTGGACAGAAGCACCAAAGCAATGACCCCAGAAATTGCCAAGGTACACCCTAAAGAATTCCCCATCCAGAAGTACTTCAAGTTATTGTTAGCAAAGAAACAGCTGAGTAAGTTGATGGCTATAAGGCAGATCCTTCATCTGCAGCAGTACCTGTCCAGTGCTGGCTGGAGGCTGAACTTGAGATATGGGATACTGTGTTGGCACAGGAGGAACTCCTGCAGGCAGCGTTGTGATGACCCCCGGTGCCAATGGCACAGCAGGTGGCACTATGCCTGGCACGCCATACGGGGGCTGAACGGGCTGCTGGGGAGGGGGAACCACAGGATAACCAGACTGGTACCCATTGGAAGGGTAATATGATGGCTGAGATGGCACGCTGTTAATAGCAGCAGGCTGTGCAAAGCCTGGAGAGAGAGGGAGGAAAAAAGGGTCATCTTCAATGCAGATGAGGGTCACAGAAACAGCAAACTTAATGACCAAAGAAACGGGGCTGCTCTGACACAAGGACCAAACCGAGCTCCACAAAATGCAGCTCCCAGGATTTCATGATTGTGAACATTACCTGCTAAAGGTACAGCAGTGGTTATCTGATTCACAAAGCGAGAGTACTCAGCATGGACCTGCAAAGGATGATCAAAGGTGAGAATGTAAGCATTTGTTTCCTGTATCGCTCTCTTGCAAGCAAAGGGCATCTAATCATGTGTCCTCATAAAACCAGAAGGGGTCTGTGACTCAAAGACAGCAATAACCCAAACATGAAAACTGAAACGTAGGGAACTGACAGATATCAGAACCCTGTAGAACTGCCACTAACCCTGCTGGTCTGCACACAACTCACGTAACATAACCCATGCCAGGATGTACAGCACAGCAAGTGGATTACTTTGTTAAGACCAGAACACTCACAGCATCTAAAAGCTCTCCAACCTATTTCAGAAAATACTTTGATAACATTTGTACTTGGGCATGGGCTGCAGAAGGACTATGTCTCACAGGGCTTTATTCTGAAGTAGTGCATTCAAATAACAAAGACTGAGAGGTTCATTTTGCACGTGTGTGAGGTTATGAACACTCTTTTGGTGCTAAACCAAGCAGTCTCTTCAGGAGAAAGAGACCGTGTGCCTGTGGAAGATGCTCACAGCTAAAGCAAGATGAGTTCTGGAATCTGTAAGAGCTACTCACAGTTTGCAACAGATTTTCACACAGCTTTTTCGCAGCTGCCAAACCTTCTGGCTTTGGGTGACTGAAAACAAACAAAGAAATTCCTAAGGACAAACGTTCCCACCGACGTGGGGAGCTGCTCCTTTCAGCAGCAACGTGCTGCCCAATCTTTGCACATTAAGGAGCCTCGTCATACCTGATGTAGATGTACATGGGTTCAAAAGCTTCTCTGCCTGATGCTGGTTCTATGCAACCTGAGCCTTTTCCACGAAGAAAGACTTTGGCACCTGTTTCAATCTGAATGTGCTGCAAATAGGAGCAGCCAGGCCCTTCCACCTTCTCCTTCACGTTAAATGTGGGTACAGCATGTTCCAGACCAACAAATAATTTGTCCTGAACATAATGCATCTGTAAAATGCAAAAGTGAAAGATTCTTACTTCACTCTCATGGTTAGGATGACTGTTTCACTAGAAGCCAGAAATGGTCCTTCTGTGACACTCAGAATGTTCACTGTTGGATGGCACAGTGGGCCCTTTGCTTTTCTCCACGTAGGACTGCTCTCTCCATCCCTTTTCTTCTAGGAGATAACTGTCACCTGAGTCTCACTCTCCAGACTCAGTCTGACTAGTCCTCCAGATCTCACAGCAGCTTTGGAAGCACTTACTTCTTTTCCAACAAACAGCACATGACACACACGCTCCGTAATCAATAAATGAAAGTCACAAACAAATCACTCACCCCTGACTGGAACGGAGGTTTCTGACCAACTGCTGGAGACATCTGAGCGATGGGGGCTGGCTGGTGGTACACAGTCACTGTAGCTCCATTGAATGTTGGACTGGAGCCCGTGGCAGCCTTCACCACCCCGTTAGTAATGATCTCCTTAATACGGTTAACAGCTCCTGGTTGACAGGACATGAAACCCTTTCAGCAGGGGGATGTTACTAACACACCCCAGTGCCCCCCACAAAAGAATCTGTGCTGATGGGACAACCACACGAGTACTGATCTTCTGGTAAACCCAACAGATGCAGTTCACTGTGCCAGCATAAACCAAATGTCCTAATGCCTGATGGTGAAGAAAACACAATAAAAACACTTCCAACTCTGCACAGGATTTACATCTGCATGAAAGAGCGAGGTCAGAAAAACTGCTTGCTGGCTGTTGATACAAGTGAGCAGCTCTAAGGCTAGCTTGGGAACACAAGCAAACTGTCTCTAGATTCTGCATGGGGAAGGAACTTGTTTGTGAGAAACTGCTCTGTGGCTGCACCCTGAGATGTGATGAGTTATTCTTTCCTGCTGTTAAGTGTACGGCCACAGAACTGAACAGGGTGAGCAGACAACGCTCAGCCAGCCACCAGTACCATGAACTCAGCACACAGTGAGCTGCTCCCAGTAACACCAGCTCCTCTCCATTAAACTGAGGACCGTTAACTTCCCTCTGTCTGCTTCTTTCAGGATCCATAAACCCCACACGGAAGCGCCGGAGCTTTGTGTTACACTCATCAGCACAGATCATTTACAGCACAAATCCCTGTCAGTCCCAGCAAAATCCAGCACTACTGCAAGACTGAACACACTGCAAAGAACAAGGCTGAACACTTGGCACACTTACTGTCAACCAGCTCCCTCGTCTGACCCTGGACGTGAAGATACAGAGGGCGATCTCTAGGAAGAAAACATCAAACATTCCATGACATCAACAGAGCGAGAGAGCACCTCATTAATTAAACACCCAATTACAAAAAAAAAAGCAGAAATACAAACCCAGGTCCCACTTTTGCTTTCTCCTCTGCAGTCATGAACCTCCCTCGAGTGGAAACAGCCGCTCCACTCAGTCGACTTATCTGCAAGCAATCAAGAGCACAGCCACAAGTTTACTGATGACCAACAGAACACACACACAACTTTAGAGTGGTTTAAGTTAAGCTGTTCTATAAAGAGACCAGAAAACATGACTATGGTGGTAAGAGAATGGATGGTGCCCACTAAAGAACACCAGCTATGCCACCTTAGCTCATCATATGATGCTTTACTGAACAAAGCGCCTCAGAAAACACCGTGTGTTTGTAACAGGAAACAACCACTGAACATACTTTGCTGCAAACTCTTTTAGCCTTACAAAGACCTTGAGCTGCCAAGCCAAATGAAGCAAACTCCTGAACGTACCTCATCCTGGGTCTGTCCCCTCGTCAGGAGGTTTCTGCACGTCAGGGGCACATCGTTGATTTCCACCTCTGCCACCACGAGGTCATCTTTGCTTTTACCTGTGGCTGGGCCTTTCCCCAGAGCCTGCAGCTTCAAAAGCAATCATTGCAAAGACTGGTGGTTTGAAAACAGATATACCAAATAACAAGCAAATAGAGCCCAGGGGGGTGAACAGCCTTTTCATTTTCTTGTCCCATCTGCTGAACTCCAAAACTCTTTAAAATTATTCACAGAAAGTACTTCAGAACAACTACTTAATAACACTGCACAACTTAAAACCGAAACGATAAGCACTATCAGCTTTATTCTCTCCCAGGACATTTTGATGCAACAATTAGTATTTGTGCTCTGTAAAAGCAGAAACAGACAGAGAGATGAGCAATAACACTGCGCCAATGGAAACCACGGTGTTTACACCCCCACTGCCACTCCTGCGAGAACTGCTTTCCATACACAGACAGCACAAAACCATCTCTGCCGACTGCAACGTGGGGCACATCTGCTGCTCTTTCCTATTACCTATGAATAACTCCAGTGACAAAACCACTGTTCCTTTCCTGACCACTTCAAACGGGGAACTCTCAGCACGTNGCCCGCCGGGCGGACCTGGCCCGGCACGGACCGACACCGCGCACGCGGAGCGGGAGCACGGCCGGGCCCGTCCGAGCGGGCCGCCCGCTTCAGGGCTACGAACGCGGCCCGACAGCGCTCGGGCGCGGCCGGGGCGATGAGAGCGGGACGACGGGCGGCGGCAGTGACGTCACCGGCGGCGGAGGGCGCGGGCGCGGGCTGGGCGCGCTCGCGCACGCGCACTCCTCGCTGGTCGCCTGCGGGCGAGTTGCGCATGCGCACCACCTCCCTCCAGTCACGTCACTGGTGCCCTGACGACGTCCCCGGTTCGGTGCCCTTTGTGCCGTCATCGTGCAGGGGCACTGATGGCCCTGCACCCGCAGTCGCGGCCCTGGCCCAGCGCAGTGCTGGCAGTCACATTTAGCAGAGGCTCTGGTTGCTCTCGCATCCAGTTTTCTCTAGAGGAAACACGTCTCTTGTACCTCCGAGAATGAAGGAGGAGAGAGCTCTTCGCTGAAGGATAGAGGAGGGTATCAGAAAGGGAGGAAACCTTTCGCTCTTCAGCCTCACCTGAAGCGAGAGCATGGCCAGCCTGCAAGAGCTGATGGCCAACGCTGAGCGTTGCAGCACAGACACGTTTCCCACACTCAAGAAGCTTTCCATCGCTGGTAAGGCATTTTGTGGCTGCCCAGAGCTGCAGACCCCTCCTAGTACTCTGAGTCTGAAGTTTGTCCAGTATCCATGGATGAACTCAAGCTGAGGCACATCATGCTTGCTGTCTCCTTGTTGAGAAACGAGCTACCAGGCCATGAACTCTTCTCAGTGTCTTCTCTTACACTGCAGATGTCACCACCATTTGGAGCCATTTGTTCATGCGTGTTCGCCAATTGCTCCTGCTGGCAGAGGTGGGACTGCACCCTCCCCTTGCCCAATGGCTGTGGTAGTCCTGGCAGCCCTGGGCCAGCCGTGCTCTTCCAAACCATGGGACGCTCCCTTGCAAGCTGCCACAAGTGCTCATTGGGTCCTTTTCCTTTTTGTTCCAGCCGTTGTCTGTCAGCATAATAGGACTGGGGACATTTTGCATTCAAAAATGGAAAGCTCTTGAGGACGGCGAGATGATCACGTTTCAGAGACCGCTGTTTTCGCTGTCTGAGGATGTGGCACAGATTCGTGATCTCAGACACTCTCCTGTACAGATGCCTGGTAAGGAGACTAAGTAGGGAAAAAATCTGCTCAAATACACTTGCTCAGTTCTCCCAATTAGCAGTCCTCAGTGGACAGCACTCTAGCAGAGCACTTAAACTGGAAGCTCCTGGCACATTATTTGTACGTGCTCAGCTGCTGTGCGAGTCGGTCACCTTGCTTCTCTTTTCCAGATGACGCTGAGGAAGTGGTGCTGAACTGTGAGACCATACACTTGCACGTGCCCTATTCTCAGCAAACTGTGCAGGGCTGTCTGTTGGAGACCCTGCAGTATTTCTACCATGTCCTTGCAACTGGAGAAGACGCAGACTTCACCTTGAAGGACATTGGCACTCTTGCTATCCGAGGAAACCATGTGGAGATGACATTTTGTGAAGACTTTTTACTGTGTCTCAACAAGTCTGCGCTAGTGGTACAAAAGCTTTTCAGTGTAAGTGTATAGTTTTCCCTGGGCTGCTTACAGCAGTTTGAAGTCCTGTACAAAGCCAGGGAACCAAGGCCTGCTGCCAGCTGTGTGCTAGGCACAAAGCCGTGAAAGCTGTTTCATCACTCCTTCTTCTATTTGCCATAGTTCAGAGGTGCTGAGAACAAACACAGTCCTATTTTGCAGGCAAGATATAGCCCTCGAAGAGCCTTGCCATAAACAGAAAAAAGGCCAAAGCAGTGGCGAGGCCAATGATATTTGATGATGAAAGCAGCGGCCAGAAACCCGGGCTCATAACAGGCCCTCGCTCCATTGCCTTGTTCCATGGCAAACAAGTGGTGAGACTCCTGGAGGAGCTGCTAACTGCTGTCCTTGCAATAAGTCTGGCAATGCTCCTCATCCTAACAGAATACATGCCGTGCAGCTTGCTTTGGCAAGAGGCTGAGGCGCTTGTCGAGAAGTTTGCTGAGAGGCAGTGAATTCTCAGACATGTAGAAAGGCCTTTGTGAGCGCTGAGATTCTTTCCTTGGAGTCATGACTGGTGTTTCTGTCACTTGCAGAAAAGATGGGCCATCTTGGACAAAGAAACTGCTTCCCTGCCAAGCTATTCTGGCCGTGTCCACCTGTTGCCAGAGTGAGTATATTTGTTCCTGCAGACCTTGTCTGAACTAGTCTGGACATGCTCAGCTCACGTTTGGCTGTGCTCTTTCATATCACTGTTTGGCAGTTCATTTCTTCTCTGCTTTTGCTTAGCTTGGACGTAATGCATCCTCAGTTCCTGACTGTGCTCTGCATTTTACCGTTCCTCCAATCAGAGGGATCTGGTTTGCTCTGCAGAGGCACGCAGACAGTGCTGCTGATGGTTCCTCTGCTTCTTCTCTTGGGACTGCCAAAATGTTGAACAGAAGGCAGAACCTAATATTCCTGTTGTTTTCAACACAACGTGGAAAGCATCTCTTAAAACATGGAACAAAAGTAGATGTATGCACGTCCTCTGCCTGTTGCGTTTCCGTGTTTGTTGTGAAGGTCACGTCCATCACCGTTCCTGAGATGCCTTCTTATGTCACAACGATATGGGAAGACCGGGGCAGAATAAAACCCAGGACTCCCTGCAGGGAGGGGTGCTGAGCTGTTCCTGAGGCCAGTGCTGCTCACTGGTTCCTGTGTTTAGGGCACACAATTTGCAGATAGCAGGCGCTGAGTGGGCAAAGGAGCCTTTTTCACTGAACAGTGCCTTCTTCCTATTTCTAGGTTTGAGACCAAGACGGTTCCTCAAGCCACTATGGTTCCACAATCAGAGAAAAAGTCGCTTGAGAGAAAAGGTAATGTTAATGAATGATCCTCGAGAGAGGTTTATGCCTCTCCCTGTTGTCATTTTTCATATTAATTCATATTCAGGTGTGTAGGGCCCATGGTACAGTGAGATGCCTGGGACAACAGAGAGCCAAACCTCAAGAGACACATTTTGAAAGAGATGGGACATGTTTTCTGCCTGTGTTTCGTGCCCTAGAGCGCATCTCTTCCACTTTATGAGTTTGTTTGAGCTGGAGGGAGTGAACTTCTAGGAAGTCCAGCTCTGGGAATAACAAACTCTGTCTTGAGTTCAGGGAGAAGTGGGGATCGCAATACCTCTTGAAATAAGCGTGCTGTTATGCAGATCTGAGCCTCCAGTTCTGAGAGGCTTTCTCCTTTTCTGTTTACAGAGTATCTTCTCCGCAAACTACTCAGACTACGAAGGACCCTTTCTCCAAGCACACTAGCTGAGCTCATGGCTCAGCTAGACAAAGAAGAGGAGCCTGCTGGCAGGTGACACTCATCAAGGTTTTGAGTAGAGTAGACTTTAGCTCTTGTTCCTGCGTGACACTGACGTTGGTGCTGCTCTTTTGGCAAAGTGACATTCTGACCAATCTGTCCCAAGGAGGCAGAGCAGCATGTCTGTGGTGCTTCTTCATGCTTCCTCATTCTACTGAGGAAAAGAGCAGAACTGGATGGAGAAGAAACTCCTGCACTCATACTGACTCACTCTGGTCTGTGCTTTTTTTTTAGACTGTTCCCACAGATGGCAAGCACAGAAGGAAGGCAGGACAAAGAAACTTTCAGCTTTCCAGTGGTCACTTCTCATCCTGAAGATGATCCACAATACCTGTTGGCTCGGATTCAGGAGACAAAGCTATTTTTTTCTCAGCTAGACAAGTGTACAGACATTGAAAAATGGCTGAGAAATAAGTCTCCCCATACCTATCTGGAAAGGAGAGTCTGGGAACGTATAAAGGCACGCAAAGCAGAAAGAAAGGCAATGAAGGACAGCCTGGGTGTAAGTAGATACTGTGTTCGTTCAGCCTTGGGATCACTGAATCCTTTGTAGTCCGCAGCATCTACTGCTTAATGAGTGGAATGATGCTGCTCCATCCCAGCCACTTCCACATCTACTGGCATGGTGACTCTCGGCAATGAGGATGTCATGCTATTTTCCAATTCCTTTTCAGGACTCAAAACGAGCAAGCAGCCAGCCTCAGAAGAAGGCCAAAATTCCCCTTTGCCCATTGTACCCCCAGGCTCTCGTCACACTGCATAACCTCCTGCACAAACAGAAGACAACACTGGTGAATGTCTTCAAGAAGGCTGGCATGGAACGCAAAAATATCTATAGAGCAGACTTCATTAAAGTCATCAAGCAGGTATGGAGGGCATGAGAAAGTAACATACTGCTGCAACTCCACCTTCTCTTCCTGTGTGCCATCCCAGAGCCATTTTGTACATGTTCAGACAGCACAGCTCATGCTGAGCCCCACTTTCCACTGGCTGCAGAGGTACAGAGCTGTCAAGAGCACAGAGATCTTTTGGAGCTTAGCAGTTCAGACACTTTGTGATAGTCTGGTCCATGACAAAACATGTCCTTGATACCCAGAAGGTTGGGAAGTTTAACACAGTAAAAGCGGAGAGCTCAAGAGAGCTAGTGGTTGGCAACTCTGCCTGTGGCAGGGGTTGGAACTCAATGTGAGGTTCCCTGCAACCCAAGCTGCTCTAGGGTTGAGAGGGAAGCAGCAGAGCTGTCAGTTTGTCAGTGTTCAGGAACCCCACGTGAAGCTCACCAGGTGGCCACCTGCTCTGGGGACAGCCTCATTTGTTTTTTTATTGATCACAATCTCATTTTCTGCTTTGGTTGTCAGACAAACATTCCCATCAGCGAACAGGATCTGGAGGACATCATCATCTTCTTGACCGCCCCTAAACGTGGGAAATATACTACCACTGAAAAGCTGATGGAATCTCAAAAGGAGTGGCTGGAAATAAAGAGAAAAGAATCCAGACAGACCACAAGAGGTATGGGGAGGACACTGGGCTGGGAAACTCTCTCTGTAATGGGATGTTTCCATGAGATGCATCTGTTGGGCGCTCTGACGCACAGAATGCCAAAGTCCTTTGCCTTATCAGCGTTGGTCAGCCCTGATGTTTCCTTCCGACGCTAACATGGTTTCTCTTGTTTTCTTGGGGGGGCTTTTTGAACTCTCCCAGGTGCACAGCTCCGCAAAGCCACATGCAAAACTGCCACATCTCCACCTCCTCCTGAGGTGAAAGACAAAGAGTTGGATCCTACCACGCCCTTAGAAGTTACCCCAGTCCACGGTGAACCAGAACAAGGGCATCTAACAGATGATACAGCGGAAGAGACATCTGGAAGCAGGACACAAAAAGCTATCAAGAGACAAGAGATGAAGAAGGTACTGTCCACGTGGCAGCCCTTTTGAGATTAATCCCTGTCAGGAGCTTCTCTGAAGAGAATGGAGCAGTTCCAATGCTGCACTGAACGCTAATCAGGGCCATTCTTTTGCTTACAGGACAAGACCAAAAGGAAAGAAAGGTCTCACTTGGGGAAATCTGGGGAAGACCTTGATAAGCACTGCTTCCCATCAACTATGGGCGGTGACAGAGGAAAGCTGATTGACCAGTACCGCAGGAAGGTGGCTGTGAGTTACCAGAATTGCTCCAAGCTGTGCAAAGAGCGCAGCATTAATCTCTCCGATCCAGTGCTGCAGAAAGGTAATGCAACCCCTGAGGCCTGAGATGCATCTGAAAAGCTTGTCTCTTCCCAAGCCCAGAAACATGACCAATATACGGGGTGGGGAGCTTCTTTTGGAGAATATTTGCAGCCCTTGGAGGACTGGTTAGGATCAGCAATCCCATCAGCATACATGAGAGCACAGAGTGCTCCAGATCAGTCAGGGCCAAGACCCTTTCCCCTGGGCTGGTAGCCAGGTTCAGCTAAGAGTGGAAATGATGAGGCAGTAGCACAGGGAGGGCAAAGCTGGGAATGCAGGCTCCAGTCAGGTTCAGCAGGTCCGTGTCCAGGCACAGCCATGGCTGTGGGTGAGTTGAAGTCTCAGCCAAAATGAGGCTCCTGATCCCAGGGCAGAGAGCACAGGCATAAGCCCCACATAAAGCTCCTTAGTGCCACTGAGACCTCTCAGCTCTCACAGGGCCATCATCATGCCTTCCTCCACTACATAGCAGCTGTAACCCCTCCGGGGCAGTGTCACAGACATAAACCAGAGGTGACCTGGATTGGATGTGCTTTGCTAACAGGCCTGCTGCACCCAGACGACATAGTCATCCAAGAAGGAAAACACCTGAAGAAGATCAGACAGCCTGGAGGGTACTACAGCAGCAGACTTGATGATGAGTCCTCACTTCTGAGATCAGAAGATGCAGCTGGAGACTTGAGCAAAGAGGAGTAAGTAAGGACCACTCTTATGAGTAAGAGTGGTCCTATCGCCTAGAAGTCTATGTTCATAAAACAGGATTTATTTTTACTTATTCTCTTTTTCTTTCTTCCCCCTCCCCCCCCTTTTTTTTTCTTTTTTTCCAGCTTTTATAAGATGATCTGCAGAGAAAAGAGAGAAACCAGAAATGACAACATGTTCTGGCCAGGTCACCTTCTGGACAAGATACGCCTCTGCATTCCAGAAGAGAGGACTGACAGGACACACCCCTTGTTCAGCTGCGTTCGCCGGCCCACGTACTGGCACATCTAAAACCACAACCGGTGCCAGCCCATCCGTGAGACAGAGCCTGTGGGCACCAGAGGCGCAGCATCCACGACTCATTCCACCTCAAGGTCTTCCCTGACAAACACGAGCGCAGGACTTTGTGGTTCATCATCAGCTCATGAGATCCGAGCCGTTCTGACGGAGAAAGTGTGGACACAGAATACTCTGAGCTGGAACGGACCCACGGGAGGCATCTAGTCCCAACACCTCAAAACACCACCACCAACGAACTTGAGAAGCATTCACTCTGTGTTCAGGACTGCTTGCATTCTGTAGTGGTAAGCAACAACGCTGCGTCAACGCAAACCATGGCGTCTTGCACACCCACTGCCACTCCTGACCAATGCTCACTACTGCACCTCACGTTCAGCCACAGCCACATCCCATTCCCCGGGGCTGGAAGCCACGTTCAGAAAGGAGTACGGACCAAGAGGGGAGCACGTGGTGGAGGGCAGAGCGGGCCAAGCAGGGAAGTCAGACCCTGGCCACGTTCACACAGGTAAACAAACTTGACAAGCTCTTTGATCATCTGTTTCTTAGAATGCTTTCTTCCAGTGGATCTCGCATCAGTTGTTAGAGGCTGTAATACTTCCAGAAAGCTTGTCTCGTATCTAAAACAGTTCCACTTGTTTTATCAGCCCGTGCTGCCTTTCAGCTCCACAACTGCAATACAGTGACCGATCCAGCGTCAGACAACAGCAAAGGAAAGTGAGACCGAGCAGAAGCCGCAGCTCCCCGGGCTTCAAAAGGAGCTGAAAGCCACTCAGTGTCCACGGGGACATGTCTCCTTAAAGCCTCTGTAAGTCTGCATCACTCTGGTGAACACTTTCATGGCCGATCCCTGCAGGTCCCTGTGACTCTGTGATCCCACGTCGGGGCTTTATCACTTACTGTGTTGATTTGTGCTGACAGAACCCAACTTTGTGCACAGCTTACATTGAACCTTACATGACTGCGGATGGGGTTTGCTCGTTCCTTCTTCCCCTCTCTGTGTTTTTTATTAAGGAAAAGCCACCGATCACCGGTGGTCGCTCAGTGCTTTTCTCAGGAGCCAGAGCTCTCCCTCTCAGTCGATTTCTATCGTTCAAAGAAGGAAACGCAGCCCTGGCAGCAATTAAAAAAAACACCATCAACGGGTTTTTCTCCCCAAAGTTCATAACTTTATTCCTCTTCAGAACTCTCCCGGCTCGAGGCCAAAATAAAACACCTCAACGCCATTCGGGACAGCGTTGGCGGGAAACGACGCTGCCCCCACACGGCTTTGCACACGGCCCGAAGCGCCGCGTGCCGCGCGCGAAGCGCCGCGCCCCTCTCCCGCCCTCTGCACACGGCCCTTCGGCCGCGCACCGGCGTTACCTCAGCGCGCCGTGCGGCGGTGCTGAAGGAGAGCGATGGCGACCGCTCAGAGGCCGAAGAGCTGCGTGGTACGGCGTCTCGCTTAGGGCGAAAATGGCGAATCTTCGCCGAGGAGCAGCGGGCAGCTGCGTTGTCAGCTGCGTGCGGTGTCAGTGTGGGACTCGTTGTTGTCCTGTGCTGCGAATAGAGGCGCTCAGCAGCAAGATGGGTTGGAAGGTGTGGGGGCTGTGGTGAGCTCAGTGTAAATGAGCAGTGTCTTGAGAGCGTTGTACCACTGGGGTTAAGGACAGAGGGGCCTTAACAGAATCATTGAGGCTGGAAAAGATGGGTAAAGGAGTGCCCACCCATCTGTGGCCATGGGCACCTCCACCCACAGCGGTGGGCAGCGGCGCCCATTGATTTGGGGTGATCTTAGATTGCTTTTCCAGCCCCAGTGATGCTATGAACCCGCGTGGCTTTGTAGGCTCTGCATGTCACACCAATTCAATTCAAGTCATCAGTGACAGCAGAGCCAGCTGCAATGTGTGCAGGTTTGGTGTTGAAAGATGCCTCATTTCTCTCCTGTAGAGCGCAGTTGTGTTCCCTAATAAGATAAGCACGGAGCAGCAGTCCCTGACGCTGGTGAAGCGGCTCCTGGCCGTGGCCGTGTCCTGCATTACGTACCTGAGAGGAATCTTCCCTGAAAGCGCCTATGGGACGAGATACCTGGATGGTAACGGGCTGTTCTCAGAGCTTTTTTTGCATACCATGTGGGCAGAGGGTTGTTGCTGAGTTTGTTCTTTGGGCCACTTTGTCCATTTAATTAAAGGCAGTAGCTATTTCCTGCGACCCTGCTGACACTTCACTAATATAATGGTTAATGGATGCTCTTACAGACAGCAGTGATGCTGATGCATCCCTTAGAGCACTTACACTGTAATCTACATTTAACAGAGGTGCTGAAGTATGAACTTCACTTTCAGTGCTGTTGTTTTTGTCCTTAAAGATGGGTTTTTTTATATCTTTTCATTCTATTTTCAGATCTCTGTGTCAAAATCTTGAGGGAAGACAAAAACTGCCCCGGCTCCACTCAGCTGGTGAAATGGTATGTTGCCCACGTGCTCACACAGCAGCTGTAGTGTGTGAATTCTGAAAGGCAGCTTCCCAGTATAAGCAGCTTTAAAGAAAACTTCACCTTTTGGAAATGAGTATGTGCCCGGGCTGTCTTCTTAGCACCCAGTCTTTACTGCCTGGTTGTGAATAAGCTCTTGACATGCTTTAATCCATAATAAGCATCATGTACACACCACGGAGAATCCCTGAGGGTTGAATGTATTTCAGAGAACAAAGTGTATTTGCAGAGTGTCCTTGGAAGTGAAGCTGATGGGAATTAGGACTAGCTGGGCGATGCTATTTGCTTTTTGCAGGATGTTGGGATGCTACGATGCCTTGCAGAGGAAATACGTAAGTTTTCCAGTCTTCTTCATCTGGTTGAAGTGCATTTAAACATTCATTCATGTCATTCCACTGCTTGCCACTGCAGTTGGAGGAGTTTCTGGTTAAAGGATAACTGTTCTTTGGTGCACTGAAACAGCTCAAATGTGGGTGTGAGGGCAGTTCAGGATCTCTTGAAGCCAAATAAATCCTTTCTCAAAGAGATGAGCTTAACATACGAGGAGCTCGATTGCTTCAAGTAGGCCTAGGGTGGTCAGAATTGGTAATTGGTTTTGAGAGCTGAAGAAAGACAGCTAGCAGAGCAGAAATGGGCTGTGGAGTACATCTGACATTGTTCTCTTTGCTTCTCACAGCTGAGAATGGTTGTCCTTGCGGTAAGTGTGATCAAAGAGTGAGGCCCTCGTGTTTAAAGGTCGGTGCTCAGCTACGTGTACACATCATGATGTGTTCTCTGTCCTTACTTTTGAACCTACAGGTCTACACTCATCCAGATGATCCTCAGGTAAACCTGGTAGAGTAATAACGTTTGGATGGAGAGCTTCAATCTAAAAACTTTGGGTCTCTTTCACATGAATTCATCCTGGTGATTCCTGGCAGAGCTTCACTGCACTTTGTGACTGTGTGTGTGTGAACACTGCTGGGGGTTCTAATGCTGTGTTCAGTGCATTGGACAAGAGTTAAGAGCTGTGATCATGTGGTGTAAATAAAGATTAGTAGGGGCCCAGGTAGGAGCAGCAGCAGTACTCGCTTCCAGGACAACTGATAATGTAATAATTACCACATTTGTTTGCAGACAATTACGGAATGTTACCACTTCAAATTCAAGTACACCCCCAATGGACCAGTCCTGAATTTCAGCAGGTATTGTCACCCTGCCCTGTCCTGCCCAGGAGCTTTACCAGAATGAGAAAACTCCGGGTTTTCTCTTTGATCTTTCTTTCATTCTAGATCGTAAGACTAATTAATCAGCACGGTCTATTAGTTAGACTTATTTTTAAAACACAACGAATAATTCTAAGCATTTTAACTCGCGTAGGCCGCGGATCGGGTGTGTGTTTTAAAGCAGAAGCCCTTTGGTCTGCATGAAAGCTGAATGTTTTGTTCGTGTGCAGTAAGAACAGACAGAGCGATTCCCCCATCAGCTGTGCAGACACCAAGAAGGCAAGCATCCTCCTCATCCGCAAGATCTACGTCCTCATGCAGAACTTGGGTCCGCTGCCAAGCAACGTCTGCCTGACGATGAAGCTGTTCTACTACGATGAAGGTAGTGCTTCCTCATCACCTTGACTCACCCGCTGTGCTTGGACATCTGAGAGCAATTAAAAGAAATCGTTTCATGTATAATCTTTGCTGGGATTTCTTTTCACGTGTTGAATTATCTCTCAGGACAGTTCCTAAAGTGCAGGGGGTGCTGATCTCTGCTCTCACAGCAGGAACACAGCTGGCTTCATTGGAACGAGGGGTTTGAGGGCAGATGGAGTTAGCTGAGTACACTGGGAAGTGATGTACTCGCAGTCTGGTGCTGCTCTGAATGTCTGACAGTAGCTGCTGCTTTTTAGTTTTTAGAGGAATTTCTAGCTCGCCTGCTTGGCTGTGTAAACTGTTTGAAACAGTTTTGGTTTTCCCTATTATAAAGGGAAAGAACTTCTTCAGTACGGATGGAATATTGATAATCCCTTCCACATTGCTTTTTTTTTTTTTTTTAAACAGCTTTATATTTAAGGCAGAAAAGTCTCTTAACCCTTAAGCTGAGCTGGTTTTCTCCTGCAGTTACACCTCCTGAATATCAGCCCCCTGGCTTTAAGGAGGGTGAATGTGAGGGGATGATATTTGAGGGAGAGCCAATGTATCTGAACATGGGTGAAGTGCCAACGCCTTTCCACATGCTGAAAGTGAAAATCACAACTGACAAACAAAGGATGGAAAACTGTGATGAAAGCATTCTGAAGCAAAGAGAGCCTGATCTGCCCCTGCCCGTGCTCATGGTGGCTGGGGATGAAGCAGAAGAAAGCCAGCACGTGAAGGTAAGAGCTCAGATCTGTACTGTAGAAGGGAACCATTAATTCTTCTGCATCTGTATGGTGTTACATTATTAATAAGGAATGTGGTATTTCTGTATAACTTCAATGCAGATGATAACATGCTCAAGGATTTTTTAGTATCACAATTATTTTGGCCAGATGTTCTTCTGTAATTGAATTCCACGTGTGCCTGCTTGCACTGATGGGGAAGTAAAGCTGTTCTGGGCTGTACACACCAGATTCAGTAACTTTATAAATACGTTTTGTTTCACATAGAATCCATCTAAGAAAACCTGACTCCTGTGAGCTCTTTTCTTATGTCTGCAGTAGTTAAAGGGCATCTTTCTCATTCTAGGAAGATGCTGAGTTGGGTAACAAAGCGGGAGATGATGATCACACAGATACTTCAGAAGCCCAAGGTAGAAATCGTATATTTTTGTTTCTATTTATGAGGTTGTCTGAAAAAATGCTGCTGTCATCCTGCAATCCTTCGCTTATTTTCCACGGCTGAAGAGCAGTAATCTTGAAACAGTTTGTGCTGATGTATGGATTGGAAGCAGGAGAACGTGCCTGTTCTCTTGTAGTTGTGGTGCATGCTGCTTCCCTCGTGGCAGAGCACTGCGGTGGTATGCTCAGAATCACAGCTTTACTTTGCTTTCTTACAGAGGACAATTTTCCTTGTGGAAAGGATGGAATTCCAGAGACTGGGGAGAACGGGAGTCAGTACATTTCCAACCCTCAGGTATGAAAGCTGCTCGCTGCCATCCGAAGCTTTGCTGGAGCCTTTGTGGAGCTGCTCTCCTCCAGTTTTACACCTTGAGTTGTCCCAAGTGATGAATCAGTGATCTGCTCCCTGTTAATTTGCAGCAGTCGGTATTTTAACCATTAAAACACAATTTTCAGTGTGGTTTTATTCTAAAGCAGTCACAAGGCATAGCAGAGAGCTGCTGCTCTGCTGAGTTTCCAGCCCAAACATGATCTGACTGACTCTAAGAGAAATGGGAAAGTAACTTTGCATTTATAAACAACCAGAACATGTTCTGCCTGACAGAAATTTCTCTGCCAGTTCTGACCAATCAAAACTCAATTAAAACTTAACGATGCCAGCTTATCGTTCAGGCTTAAAACTCAGGCTGTGCTCCCTAAAAGTGGGAAAACATAACTTCAGAGTGGAAGACTGCTTCAGACAGAGGTGCTGAAGGTTCTTAAAGCAGAACAGCCCCAGAGCACTGAGTTTTCTGCAGTGCTTTCACTGACAGCACTGAAGCTGTGGCCTCTGTGCTCTGCCCGGTTGTTCTTTTACTGCTGCCACACGGCAGCATTTATTTTCTGATTGTTTTCTTTAGGTCGATCATTTGGCAAGGAAGACGTCTGAGCTTAATGTGTCAGAGAGCAGGACAAGAAGTGGGAAGTTATTCCAAGCCTATGCTGTGAGTATCAGTTTGTATTTCTCAGGGGTGTTCCAGTGGGTAAAGCTGTCGGCTTTCCTACACTTCATGCTGGAGGAATGAAACTCTTGCTCCCTTGATGGATTAACTTCAGCACGTTCTGATCCTCAGTGTCAAACCGAGTCTGTTCCAAAGAGTTCAAAGCTGAGCACAGGGTGAGGAAGAGTTCATTAGGATTGATTGATATTTCCTTGAGAACAGATTTAGGCTCCCTGCTGGCTGAATCCATTGCTGAGAGGAGATGTGGCAGCAGGGAGCTGGGTTCCTCTGCTCCTGCAGGTGGAGCAGAAGCAGTGTCTGCTGCAGTCTGCCCTTTGGGGGTGGCTCCAGGTCCCCCCTCTCTCTGGTGCTCAGTGCTCTGTGCAGGACATCCTTGCAGGGTGGTTCTGTCCGTGCTCAGCTCGGTGTCGGTGTGGTGCAGGCGCTGTAACGCAGTTCCCATTGTGTTGGCAGATTTATCAGGCTGAGCTCTCATCCAGTCAGGATGTGCTGCCAAAAAGGAGGAAAATAAGTCAGCCAAAGGAGCAGTTCTAGACACCCATCTCCCCGCTGTCTGCCTGCAGGCTGCTTCTCCCCACCGCTTCCTTCTTGCTGTTTTATGTGAACGTTAATATTTAAATACCTTTTGGGGATCTCTTGTTCTATTGGTAGTCATAGTGCAGTGGATTTAAGGACGGGAAGTCTTGTCAGGATTCCCAGATGAAGAAATCAGAGGTGAGTTTCTATTGGAGGTCGCATCCCTGTCAGGAAGGACAGGCAGAGTGCTGCTCCAATTCTGATGGGAGTTTCTGGTGTTACAGTTTTTACTTTTCCTGTGAAACAAGCAGAGCTGGAACGGTCGAAGGTGTCTGATGCTTTGCATTTCTTCCAGACCAAAGTGCAGGGCTTCTTCAGACCGTTAATTACATATTTCATTCCAGATGCAGGAGGGTGGATGGCTGTGTTTTATCAGTAATTGCAGGCAGCTGTTAGAACAGTGTGAGATGCTTTGACAAAGAAATGTGTGTTCTGGTGAAATGATTAATTGCAGGAGCTGGAACAGCTAATGGTTAATTTTTGATGTACTGTAGAAGAACTGAAGTGAAGCTGTCTCTGTGTTGCTCAGTGCTACTGCTCTGTTTCGGTGCGGATAGCTGAACATTTCTTGGTTTGGATTTGTCCAATTTTATCATATGATTATTAAAACGATGTTATTCAACGCTTCGTTTCCATCTTTCTTTTACACTTTGACCGGGGCACATTCAGCGGCGTTAATAAAACGCGGGGACTGTTGTGGGTGGTTTGGTTCAGATCCTGTCCTCATCTGTGTGGGGTCTGACCCCATCTGGGATGGTCAGAGCAAGGAGGGCCACGAAAAGGCCTGGTGCTCCCGCTGCTTCTCTCTGCTGAGCAGTGGTGACACGGACGTGGGGTGGTCCTGGTGGACTCTACATCTTCGTGAGTGTGAGGGGTTGGTGGCAGCGCCGGGGGTGCAAAACCCGACCCGGGGCCGTGAGCCCCCCAGGCCCGGAAGCCCTCGGGGTGGGGGGGGGGGGG
>VXAB01010902.1:0-10152 GCA_013399175.1 Odontophorus gujanensis | reverse complement strand
GCACCCAAAGGGGGGGGGGGGGGGGGGGGAGCGGGGGCGCTGGGAATGGAGGGGCCGCAGCTTCTGCTGTGCCCCTACGGCCCAGCAGGGGGCGCCCGCTGCGAGGGCCTCGCCAAACAGTGACCACGCCCCTCGTCCCCGGTCGCTCTGCTTATTGGTTCTTCTCGGTGTCCGTCAAGCTCCGTCGCCACCGCCCCCCCGCATGTTCCCGCCCTCAAGGCGCTGCCTCACTTCCCATTGGCTCGGGCAGCTTCACCCGCGGCGGCCAAGCGCAGCCNGGTGCCTTACAGACAGTCCTGTTCCTTCCCCCTGAGCAGGGACACTTGGCCCTGAGCACCCACCCTGCTCTGGGCATCGCACCTCACTGCCCTGTGGGATGAATTTCCTCCTCACACGTGACGTGGATCTCCCCTCTTTTAGCTTAAAGCCATCCCACTTACCCATTCCAACCCGACTGTGCCGTGATCCCACAGTTCTGTGATTCTCCCCAGGAGAGACCTGGAACCCCTTCAAGCTGCAGTATCAGCTGCGCAACGTGCGTGAGCGCGTCGCCAAGAGCCTGGTGGAGAAGGGGATCCTCACCACGGGGAAGCAGAGCTTCCTGCTCTTCGACATGACCACCCACCCCGTCTGTGACGCCGCTGAGAAGCAGCGCCTGCTGAGGAAGCTGCAGGACGCCGTGTTGGAGCGCTGGACGGGGGACGTGCGCCGCATGGAGCGCAGGTCGCTGGCGCTGCTGGTGCTGGCCCACGCCTCGGATGTGCTGGAGAAGGCTTTGGGTGGCCTGGAGGATGCACGCTATGAGGTGGCCATGAGCAGGGCCAGGGATGTGCTGGAGGCCGACCCGGAGCTGGAGGCGGCCCAGGGCAGAGGGACGGAGCTGATCTGGGCTGTGCTGACGGCCTTCAGCAGGGCCTAGGTCCTGCAGCAGGGCCAGGGGGAGGAGACAGAGGGCTGCGGGCCCATGCATGGCCATGAAGCCCCTCGGGGATGGGGGCTGCATGCAGAGCCTACCCCCTTCTCCCCACTATATTGGGATCAGGACTCGGTGCCTTTGGGGCTGTGGATGCCGGGGGCAGCTTAAGTGTCACTGTGTCAGAGGGGAAGGGAAAAGTTTATAGTGATTTTTTTTTATTACTCTTTTTTCTTCTTTCCTCTCTCGTCTCCCTCCCCTCCCCAATGTTCTCCTTTGCATCCTGCACTAGTTCCCTCCGTGCGCTGCCCTCGTGGGCGCTCAGCCCCTCCTTCCCGTGGATTTGGGGGTGGGAGGAGCGTGGGCAGTGTCCGCGTTGGGCCGCGCGGCGCTACGGGACCGCATCGCAACGTGGGGTCGGGGGGGGGGGAGCGGGGGGGCTGGGAATGGAGGGGCCGCAGCTTCTGCTGGGCCCCTACGGCCCAGCNCTGTGCCCCTACGGCCCAGCAGGGGGCGCCCGCTGCGAGGGCCTCGCCAAACAGTGACCACGCCCCTCGTCCCCGGTCGCTCTGCTTATTGGTTCTTCTCGGTGTCCGTCAAGCTCCGTCGCCACCGCCCCCCCGCATGTTCCCGCCCTCAAGGCGCTGCCTCACTTCCCATTGGCTCGGGCAGCTTCACCCGCGGCGGCCAAGCGCAGCCCTTTTTCCCGCCCCCTGCGGGCCCTGATTGGTCGTGCGTGACGTCACCGCGACCTCCTCTCTGCGCCCATTGGACAGGCGCTTTGTCCATCACGCAGTCGGGTCGTTAGGGGGCGGTGGCGGCCATTTTGGAGCAGAGCGCAGGGCCGATCGGCGCGGACGGAGCGCGGAGCCGCAGGGCCGCCCCTCCCCGTCATGGCCGCCCCGTTGGGTACCGGCGCCCGCGCGGAGGACCCCGGGCAGGAGAAACAGGTGAGGATCCGCGTGGCGGGCCGTCCCGCTTCCCGTCGGCGCGGCGGCGCGCCGCTGTTCCCTATCCCGCTCGCCGATTGGTTCTCGCGGTCGCTGTTTTTGCCTCTCATTGGCTGCGGGGCTGGCCCGGAGGCGGGACTTCCGGGAGAGGCGGCGGGGGTATGTGGGACGCCGGGGTTGCGGGAGCGCTCCTTTGGGCCGCGCGTGGACGGGGCCCCGTGGGGTGCGGGGGCTGAGAGACGTCGCTCCCCTCGGTCGTTTTGGACTCCCGTGGGGCCGAAGCGCTTACAGCCGCCGTTGTCTTTCAGGACTTCCAGGAGAAGGAAAGCGTCATCCCGGAGAGGGCCGAGGAGGCGAAGCTGAAGGCCAAGTACCCCAACCTGGGCCAGAAACCCGGCGGCTCCGACTTCCTCATGAAGAGGCTGCAGAAAGGGGTATTCGTGCTCCGCTGTGGGCTCTGTGCTGTTTGTGCAGTGGGGCCGGGGGTGGTGCTCACGGCATCGCAGGGCTGCCCCGTGCCCCCTGGTCCTGGCACTGGGCACTGCCCCCCCCGCCCTTCACGTACTGCTCAGCACTGATCAGATCTCTCTCAGCCTTTTCCATGTGGCCTTTCCCCATCAGGAGATGTTCCATGCCCGGTGTGGGACTCTCCCAGCACTCCTCTGTCTGCCTGGATCTGGGGAGCCCAGCACTGCGCCCAGAGCTGCGGCTGTGCCTCCCCAGGGCAGAGCAGAGGGAAGGAACTCAGCCCTGCCCTGCTGGCCGTGCTCTGGGCAGTGCACCCCAGGGTCCCATTGGCCCTCTTGGCCACCAGAGCACGCTGCTGGGTCATGCTCAGCCTTGTGACCACTGGGACACCCGAGTCCTCCTCCATAGAGCCCTCCCTGAGACAAAAACCTGTTCAGTACATTTGTTAGAGATTGGTACACGCTTCCTCTCAGCTGCAGAAACATGGGGAGAAATGTGCAGATCCCCACAGCCTTCTGTGCCCGTGTGCTTGCTGGGTGTTTTGCTCATGTTCTGAGCTGGTGCAAAGGGCATGGAGGACACCAGCAAGTCAGCAGAAAAAGCCAGTCTTATGGCTGTGCTGCCTGATGAAGCAATTAAAGCCCTCCCCAAGAGCCCTCTGCTCTGGGTTGCTGCTGAAGGCTCTCCTCCTTCCACAGGACGATTCAGAAATCCCTTCGAGCCATTGTGTGTGTGCTTGACTGCCTCAGCCACCTCGTGCTGCTGCTCCTGGTGCAGCCCCTGTGTGTGCTGCATTGCTGACAGGAATGCTGGTAGTGTTTTAGGTACCAGCTCCTCACACAAGCACAGGAGTGAGGGTTTAATTGTTTGACTCCAAGCGGGAGAGGGCTTTAGGGCTGGGCTGGGCTTTGTCGGGCCTTTAAAAGCTGTTTGCAGCACCACAGCATCAGAGACTATCCTGAGGTGGAAGGGACCCGCAGGGATCAAGTCCAAATCCTGACTCACGTAGGACCACCCAAAGTTCAAGCAGTATTTCTCAGGGCATTGTCTGAACTCTGCTTCTGCGTTTGCCCTTTGCTCTGCTGTCAGCAGAATAAAGCTGCACTGTGGGGTGCACAGTGTCACGGGCAGCGTGCGTGGTGAGGGAGCGGAGTGCCCTTTGCACTCCTGGCCAGCACTGCTGGGAGGTGCCCCAGAGCCACATTTGCAGGCATTCTCCTCTTGGTTTCATCTGCAGGAGTCTGTCTGGGTTGTGTGCTGTGGGCTGGGCAGTGCTCACTGGGGAGGACGTCCTGCCTTTGTCCCACGCGCTCATCTGTTTGCCAAACTGGAATAAACTAAATCAGCAAATGTCCTCCAGCTGTGTGCTGTAGCTGAGCCTGTCTGGAGGAGCCTGCTGACGCAGCGTCTGCCCCGCAGTCACCGTTAGAATCACAGCATGGGTTGGAAGGGACCCCAAAGCCCCCCCATCCCCACCCCTGCTGTAGGCTGGGTGCCCCTCCCCCCCAGCAGCTCAAACTGCCCAGGGCCCCATCCATGCATGGGGCACCCACGCTCCTCTGGGCAGCAGTGCCAGCACCACCTCTGGGTAAAGAATTTCTGCCTCATATCTGACCTAAATCTCCCCTTGTTTAACTTAAAACCATTCTCTCTTGTGCTGTCACTGTCTGCCTGGGTAAGTAGTTGCTCTCCCGCCTGTTTATAAGTTCCCTTTGAGCACTGGAAGGAGAGGGGACGGGGATGTAGACTGCTGGCTGGGGTGAGACACCTGAGCCACACTGGGCGTTGTGGGGAGCTGCTAAATAAAGGCCCTACAGACCTGCCAGCTGCCTTGGACTTTCCCCTTACGTGTTGTTTCAGTGATAAGTTTTGGGTGTTAGCCATCCCAGCTTCTTAAAGGTGCTTGTTTGTAGCCCATGTGTGCAGCTTGGCTATCCCTCTCCTACAAAGTGCTTCAGAGTAACGTGAACTCTTCCTCTTTCAGCAAAAATACTTTGATTCTGGCGACTACAACATGGCCAAGGCGAAGATGAAGAACAAGCAGCTGCCGACTGCGGGGCCAGACCAGAACCTGGTGACAGGCGACCACATCCCCAAGCCCCAGGACCTCCCGCAGAGAAAATCCTCACTTGTTGCCAGCAAGCTGGCAGGGTAGCCCGCGCTCACGGGCTGTTTTTTTCCTATTTTCTTTTTCCTTTNGCCTGTTTATAAGTTCCCTTTGAGCACTGGAAGGAGAGGGGACGGGGATGTAGACTGCTGGCTGGGGTGAGACACCTGAGCCACACTGGGCGTTGTGGGGAGCTGCTAAATAAAGGCCCTACAGACCTGCCAGCTGCCTTGGACTTTCCCCTTACGTGTTGTTTCAGTGATAAGTTTTGGGTGTTAGCCATCCCAGCTTCTTAAAGGTGCTTGTTTGTAGCCCATGTGTGCAGCTTGGCTATCCCTCTCCTACAAAGTGCTTCAGAGTAACGTGAACTCTTCCTCTTTCAGCAAAAATACTTTGATTCTGGCGACTACAACATGGCCAAGGCGAAGATGAAGAACAAGCAGCTGCCGACTGCGGGGCCAGACCAGAACCTGGTGACAGGCGACCACATCCCCAAGCCCCAGGACCTCCCGCAGAGAAAATCCTCACTTGTTGCCAGCAAGCTGGCAGGGTAGCCCGCGCTCACGGGCTGTTTTTTTCCTATTTTCTTTTTCCTTTTGGTTAATTGGATTGAACTGCACTGTACCATAGAGCTGGGAGCACCAGAATCCACATAGTTATACAAGTATTTATAGCAAACACACACCACAACTGAGAAGAACGTGGGATGGCAGTAGCCCAGGCCACGCGGGCAGACCCTTGGTGGATTTGGTTGTGCATTTGCTTTTTGTGAGCTGGTTTGCTGCCTTAACTCTCACGCTGCTCTGAACCATCCCTGCTCACAGTCACTGCAGTGCTGCATCCCTCCCTGCAGCGCAGTGGCCCTGAGGGAAGCAAGGAGCCCTGAGAGGAGTTGGGTGGTGCCATCGTGTTGTGTTCTTTGGGTGTCTGTAGGGGAAGAGCAGAGGGGGAAGTGGCAAAAGCTGACACCCAGCCTGCTGTCCAGTTAGGTGTGTGTGTGTGTTAGGCTCCTTAATTAAGTGGTTGAGTCGGAAGTGTGGCTGCAGTGGAGGGCAGCAGCCCTGGAGGCTTTGGGGGCAGTTTCTTGCTTCCTGCTCTGTCCTTCCTGCCAAGGATGTCTGCGGTGGTGAAGGGAATGTGGTGGGAGCTGCAGAGCACAGCTGGAGCCCTAGCTCTGTGCTCAGAGCCTGGAGTTTGGTGTTTGTAAAGCGTAGGGCTGGTGGTGGTGGGACAGGGGTGAGCTGTGAGAGCAACAGGACAGAGTGGCACTGCAGGGAGGAGGGAGAGTGTGGAGAGGAGAGAGATTATAGAGGTAAATGTGTGTGTTGGCAGTGTCGTGCCCCCTGGCTTGAGGTTCTTTTGGGTTTTTTCTCTTTTTTTTTTTTTTCTCTTGCCTTTTTGTTTCAGGCTTGAAAAAAGCAAACAGAATGAGATGAGCGTGGTGGCTGCAGCTCACAGAGGGAGTGTGCTCGGTGCCCACGTGGTGCTGGTGAAGCAGCTCCAGATGTGGGGCACTTTGTGATGGGGCTTTGGGCTGAAGTTTGTGCCAGGACAGCACTGAGTCCAAGCGAGGTTTAAGCCCAGTCGTAGAGGTCAAGCAGGCACTGTTGGTGTGGGGGAGCTGTATTGGATCAGAGGAAAACGGAGGGAGGCAGCGGGCGATGCACTGCACAGCTTTCCTCACACGTGGTCCTGGCAGAGCTGTACTTTGTGTTTCCACACTGAGTGGGGAGCGAGGCCGTGCTTGAGCACTCACATTTGCTGTCAGGTGCTTTGTCAGTGTCCCTGGGCGAGGAGCTGTGGCCTCAGGGCCGTGGACTCCTCTCTGAGCAGTGTGGCAGTGTCAGGCACTGTGCCTTGTGCTCAGCTCCTCGCCCAGCCCTGCGCTGCCTGGCTGTGCTGCCTCCTAGGGATGCTCTGCTCTTGGTCCCAGCTGCATTGTAAATAGATACGAATCATATATACAAATATATATATAATTTTTTACATCTTCATCTGTCCTCTTTTCTAGTGTGCTATGCTATGGAAGAGATTTTAAAAAGAAAGAAAGAAAAATGGTGAAAAAATGCAAAGGGGTGTTGCAGCTTGGGGCAGCCCCTGTGCTGCTGCCCGTGCCCACTGGGGGCAGGGAGGGAACAAACAACTCTGAGCACATCTCCCCTGCTTGGCTGGAAATGCCAAGCATGCTTGCACAGCAGGAGGAAGCGATTGTGACAACACAGGATGAGAACCAGCAACAGACGTTTCCGTAAAGTGAGCAGCGGTGTGACGTCTGTCCTGTCCCTGGAGCAGTGGGGCAGTGTCTGTGCCAACTGTCCCCACGTCCATCTCTTTCTGGACAGGACGTGACGGAATCTGAGTTTGGAGTGTTTGCACTTGTGTCCTCTGCTGAGTTGTAAGGATGAGGCTGAGAGGTCGGGGTGAGGCAGCAGGAGAAAAGTCTTGTGTTCAGCTCCAGGTGCCCGAGGGTGTTTTTGGTGCTCACTGAGCCCAAATGGGTTTCTTTGAGATGTGGAGGGCAGAAGTGGCTGTGCTCCTGCACCTTCTCCTGCCCCAGAACCACGTTGTTTCTCACATTGTGGGAGGCACAGGGGGAAGGGTTTTCCCCTCATTCAAAAGAAAACTTCCTGGTGCCATCCAGAGGCCAGAGCTGCCCTGTGGTGACCCCTCCCCGGGGCCGTGCTGCTGGCACTGAGCCTACAACCTTGCCCAGTTTTCAACCCTGATGTCATACTTCTCCAGCTGCTGGCGTCACTGGGGATCAAAGGAACGCGCTGACCCTCCCCACAGCCCCGTCATCCCCTTCCGTCAGACATCCTCCTCCCCTTTTCCCCCCTCCAGAAAGGCCATTTCACCGTCCCCTTGGTCCCACTTCAAAGTGGGAGCCGGGTGTTTGCACAGGGACATGCCGTTCCAGCTGGGTGCCAAGTATGTGCCCGTGTTTGTTTGTGCTTTAAAGCTTGGCACTGCTGGGGAAATAGTGCTGGGCGCTGCCCTGAGCTGCTGGAGCAAGCTGAGCTCGCTTCTGTTATTGCTCCCAGTGCCAAGAATTTGCTTCTTGGCAAGGACATGCTCCTTGGGGCCACAGGAAGGGCTTTGGTGCTGGAATTCTCCTTCCAGCCCCTGGTGTTGCCTGGTCCTGCTTGAAGGAGTAGGCAGCAGGGCAAAGGATGTGCAGGGTTCATGCATGACCCCGTTCTTTTACAGTCTGGGGGTAAAGGGCGTTGGGGACGCGCGGGGCAGAGCTGCACTCTGCTCTCACCACAGCTTCCTCCTTTGCCAGGGGGTGGTGACACTCAGGATGGTGACAGAGACATGAGTTTGCAGTGTTTCCAGGCCACCCAAAATCACACTTGAGTTCTTCACGTTGGCAACTCCCCAGGTGTCCTTGCTGCCTCCCTGCAGGAGAAAGATCTGTCTGAGGGGCTCTGTGGGGTTTCCCACCCACATTTGGCATTTTATCCCCACAGCTGGAGTTCCCCCTCATCCCACGCACCACTCATAGGTTGAGCAGGGATTTCCCTTGTCCCATTTGTGGGGTCATTTTTCTTTCCACTTTCCCTCAAGGTTTTGGTGGCGAGCCCACGCTTCAAAGGTGAACCAGACTCCAGGCCCACTGCTGCCTCGAGCTGACGTCAGTTTCCTGTGGTCCAAGGCTGCCTGCTGCACCCACACTGAGCATTCAGTGGCCTTTGGACTGAGCAGCAGCACAGCCCTTCTGGCACGAAAATTCCTCCTGCTCAGGGTGCAAACAGAGCAGGTGATTCCTCAGGGGTCTGATTTCCAGGGTCCTGCCTGTCCTTGGGCACAAAAATCCATTGAGTCTGGAGCTGGTTGAGCTGCACCAGGAGCACGCCAGCACCTTGCCATTGCTCCTGGCACTTTCACAACGGCGGGGACACAGCTGGAGACCTAGTGATGCTGGGGATAAAGAATATAGAATGCCAGAATGGCTTGGAAGGAACCTTAAAGCCCCCCCAGCCCCAGCTGTGGGCTGGCACCAGTGCCAAGGGTGACAGCTGCTGGTGGGGCTGTCTTCTCGCTGTGGTGCCCAGTGGGACTGTGACTGCAGGCGGTGGAGGTGAGGGCTCAGCTGGTAACAAGATGAATGCATGGCAGCTGAGCTCCCCACAGACCCAGAACCACGAGCCATTAAGGTTGGAAAAAGACCTCTTCAGGTCATTGTGTCCCAACTCTTTGACTTGTCCCCGCTGTGCTCTTTTTCTCGAGCACCTCCAGGGACAGCGGCTCAACCACCACCTCCCCGAGCAGCCTCTCCCAGTGCCTGAGCACAGCTTCAGAGGAGATCCCCATCACTCAGCCTGACCCTCCCAGGGATCCGTGCAGAACCTCCTGTGCTGCAGTCTGTGTCCGTTCCCCCTTGCCCTGTCCCCACACACTGCTAAAAAGAGCCTGGCCTCGTCACTGTGCCCCCCACACCTCAGATATTCATCAACCTGGATCAGGTCCCCTCTCACTCTTCTTTTCTCAGGGCTGAACAGACCCAGTTCACTCCGCCTTTCTTAGAGGGGAGATCCTCCAGGCCCTTCCCCATCTTTGTGGCCCTGCGCTGCACTCTTTCCAAGAGATCCCTGTCTGTTTTGTACTGGGGAGCCCAGAACTGCACACAGTGCTCCAGATGAGGCCTCACCAGGGCAGAGCAGAGGGGGAGGATCCCCTCCCTCGACCTGCTGGCCACGCTCTGCTTAATGCACCCCAGGATCCCATCGGCCCTCTTGGCCACGAGGGCACACTGCTCCTGGTCAACCTGTCGTCCCCTCTCTGCGGAGCTCCTTTCCCGTAACACCTCCGCCCATTCCCTCTCCCTCCGCCGCAGTTCCCGGAGATGCCCCGACCCCACAGCCGACATCAGACCGCAGCACGCCGTTCTGCCCTTTCCAGACCCCAAATCCCCGCTTCCCACCCTTCCGAGGCGCTCCTCCTCCCCCTGCCCCTCCCCCTCTTCCTCCGCGGGGGCCGAACCGGAAGCGGAACCGCGTGGCGTCACAGGAGCTATAAAGCTCCCGCGGTTCGCCCACCCGCGCCGTCCGCCGCCGGTGCTCGTCGGGCGCCATGTTCGCCGTCAAACGGAACGCCGTCATCGGCTTCAACCTCTACTGCGGCGGAGGAGGCCTGGGCCTGGTGCCCGCTACACCATCAGCAGACCAAACCCCGCCGCCCGCCGCCGCTCCGCCCGCCGCCGCCACCGCGGCTGAGGTACCGCGGCCGCTGATTGGCTCCGCGGGGCTGTGGTCCGCCGGCGGCCGCGCCGAGACCCCCCGCGCTCCCATTGGTTCCGCCGCTGCCCCCCACGCTCTGATTGGATCCGCCGCTGCCCCCCACGCTCTGATTGGTTCCGCCGCGGCTCGCTGGGCGCCGCCGGACCCCGCGCCGCGGCCCGTCGCGCTGTGGAGGCCCGAGGAGGAGTTGGACGGCTGCGAACCCGAGTCCGAGCGCGGCTCCGGCGGAGAGTCGTTGCCCAGCACACCGCCCGAGCTGCCCGACGAGCTGCGGCGGGACTCCCTGGAGCTCATCCTCCGGTACCTCCGGGAAGCGGTGGGCGAGGCCGAGCCCAGCGTCAAAAAGCTCTTTCCGGGGCTCCTGGGAGGTCCGGGGCGGCCCGGTAGAGCGGGCGGTGCCGTTATGGAGAAAGCGCTGGAAACGCTGCGGAGGGTCGGGGACGGCGTGATGCAGAAACACGAGCTGGCCTTCCA
>VXAB01010901.1:100201-119520 GCA_013399175.1 Odontophorus gujanensis | reverse complement strand
AAACTACAAAACCACAACAAAACGCATAAATAATTCCACGATTCCATTCCTTATTTTTTTTTTTAGTTGTAGAGTACAGTGAGAAGATACTAATATTCTCTTGGATGTAACTGATAGAACTTGTGATCCATTAGGACTCTTGTATATACAAGTCACTTTAAATACTAATTGTACCTACTTAATGGGATTTTTCACTTGCTTGAACTTATTAATATGCTGTAATGTTAGAAAGAAAGTGCTGTATTTCAATTCATGCATATGATTAAGTAAAGAGCGCCAGGAATAAATCAGCATCTCGCTTAGGAGGTTGTCTAAACCATGTAGTTGTTTGAGTCCATGTGCACATGTGTACATGTTGTTTAGCAGTTAGAAAAAGCTGTATCTTGACAAATACTAGTTGAAACTACAAAGCTCTGGTCTGCTACCTAAAATTAACAGCAGAAGAGAGTTAATGAGAAATTTTACTAGTTAATAATCTCTAAAGATGATTATTATATTAACATCAATAATCAAATCCGTCACATATTACTTTACCATTTACTTAATCTTGGAACTTAGCAGAGTAAGCATCCTCTAAAAATAATTTGTGATTCTGAAAAAATGCTGTAGAAAAGTTACCTTGAAGTGTTCACTGTGTTTTGAGGGTATATTTTTATTTATCAATCTATTTATTTATTCTGTCAGGGGAGAGAGCAGGGGGCAGGAATGAAAAAAAAAGTGATTTTTTTTTTCTAATATTCTTCATTGAGACTATTCCACAAGCTTCTGTTGAAATCGTATGGGAATGAGAAATACTGTTACATTATTACTGAATAATTACATTAAAATGACATTATTATATTTAAAATAATGAGGAGGTTGCCTGTGAACTTGCAAGTTCTTCTATTTCCTCTCTTAACCTCAAGGCAGGATCAACTATACCTACGTGCTTCCTCACAGATGTTTATCTGATTCTTTCTTAAAGATTTTCGGTAATGGAAATTCCATAGTCTTTGTAGCCATTCTGGTGCCTCTCTTACAGCGGAAGTGTTTTTCCCTACTCTCTAACCTGAATCTACATTACTGGAGCTCAAGGTCATTGTGTAGATGTGGAGAAGAGATTCTTTTAGCTGCAATAGCTACTCCTATGTATTCAAGTGAAGCTTATTTAAATAAGACCCACCCAGTTCTTCTGTTACTTAAACACCATTCATTCTTCTTTCAAATATTTAACCTAGGATTGCACTAAAATCTAAAAGTTGTAGTGTAAGAGATATATCTATGCTTACAGTAAATGTGGAGTGCTTTAATTGTAGCTCTTAATTACGGATCCTTATTCTAGTGGGTAGTTGTGATGTCACCAATACTTGTCATGCCGGAATGGGAAGAATACAAAGCATGTGGAATATTAAGAGACCATTATAATACAAAGGTAATGGGTGTATTATTTTAATAAAACAAATTGTCTACACTACTTCCAAGTACAAATCGAGTTCTTGTTGTAAATGATATGCAAGTTAATACCTAACTATGTCACAGAAACAGTGTGAGAGATGGGAGATCATTTTTTGTCTACATACATTATTAAAAGGAACTTGTTTGTTTGGAGTTACAAATGTTCAAATTTAAGATTGCACCAAGCAGATTACAAGTAATTTTACAATTCTTCAGTATTAGGTAAAGCATTCCACATTTTGTTGATTTTTTTCTTAATTACTTTTTGGAATGCTTGTGTTCTCTAAGGCTGAAAAATTCATCCTCTCTTTAAATTCAGAAGTCACAGTTTGATGTCTGATGTCCTGGATTATATTGAGTGCATGGAATTTGCACTCATGTTTGCTTATTGATTTTTTTTTCTTTTTGTTTTGATCCGAGAGTAAAAGCAAAATGATCTTAAAATTTGTTACTGGAGTAACAAATACAGTACAAACAGTAGACCACAAATAAAGTGTAAGATGGAAGCAATTATATTAAAGTCTAATGTTTGAAAGTCCAATTATATTAAAGAGACAATCAAGACAACAAAAAAAAGAACCCAGAATGTTCTACATGGAAAATGTAAAGAAACACCAATGTGCTTGGGATCTGCCAGATGTGGGGCTAGTGTTGGCTGTAATCACACATTACAGAGTGCTGTGAGTACATTCGTGGTCAGTTCCTGTTGCCCACCTACTTGGCAGATTGTTCACAATCAGAGCTATCTCTCTGCAGTCCCTGTTGAAACATCAGTTAGATATAGACTATGTATCACTACCTCTCATTACTTCTTAGATTCACTGCAAATCGTTCAGCGTTAAAACAGTCTTTCTTAATGTGAAATTCCTGCTAATTTAGCTGTAGCAACAGTATGTCTGCAAGTAACTTTGATGTGATCTCCTGACGGTAAGGTCAAGGTGTTGGAGTGGGCAGAAGTACAAGTTCAGAGATTCTCATCAGTGAGATCCAAAAGCTTGTTTCACACAGTCTGTGTGCTCTCCTCATTCTCATCCATTATACAAATAAATAAATAAAATTTAAATCTTATTTTGTTGTGTTTTCTGTTTTTTCTTCCCTGAAAGTATAGGCCAGTAGCAAACAGGAACCATCTTCTGTAACTCACAGTCTATGAAAGCTTTGTAAACCCCATGAGCTTCACTACTGTGGCATTCATTTCTCCGTCACACCAAATCTTGTGGTATTTCAGTGGTGCTGACTATTCACAAGTTTATCTTCTCTCTAGGGATTTCAGGTTCTTCACATGAAGACCAGGACTTAATCATTCTTGCACCAACCAGAACTTGGGATCATTAGTTTAGTGTAGGGATGGACATTAACTTTTTGTGTATATTGGAAATTGTGGTCTGTAGAGAGAGGAAGCTCATTGATCTGATCTCCGTAAGTGCCTGCTGTATGTGTTTTTGAGATGCAAGAAGCCAGTTGATCTCTGAACTCAACAGGTCAGCAGTCCATGTGGAAAGTAGCTCATGAGCAGCATTCTTTCTTTTTAGATTGATGATGCTTTAAGCAACACACGGGTATGTTTTGTCATACCCAGTTATGAATTTATGACTCCAGCAAATCAGGTCCATTTAACCTTTTATGTTTGTAGTAATTACCTTGGGATCATTAGCAATTTCTGCTGTAATGTATGTATGAATGTAAGAACCCAAAGTACAATTTTGGTCCTGATCAAATGAAAGTATTTGCTAATTTAATTATACACATATTCTCAGAAGTATGAAATTAAAGGTGGGATTCATGTGACCGAATATAGTCAACCAAAATACGTCCTGGAATAATTGCAAATCCCCACAGAACATGAAAGGAACTTGTAGTGTTCAGCTAAATATACGATCATCACTTACAGTTGAGTTTGGAAGGTAATTTAAGGAGAGGTCTTTGAGTTATGTGGTAAATATCTTGGTTTCTTTGGAAACAAGAATATTGCTAGCAGAAATCCTAGTTGTAGTTATTAAAAAGCATGCAATTTCAGTAATGTAATTATAAAGGGAAGTGGCTGTTATTGACATAATACTATTTCAGGAAAGTAATTAAAGCAGAAAATTAGTATTTTGTTATATTAAACTATAGTTTTAGGAAGTATTATACCAAGTACTCGGTGGTACGCAAATGAAACACATACTGATAAATTTAGTGACTATCAGAGGAATTCTGTCACGATGATATATTAAATAAATCTGTGGAAAATATAAGCATGGATGTTGAAAACAACAGAATTCTGTTGTGTTATCATGAATATAAAAATTACTGGTGCCATCTACTGGAGGGAAAATAGAGAGAACAAAGCTGAGTAGCACCCATCAGCATTAGAAAAAAGAAGTAGAATAATTCCCATCTTTAGTACAAAACAGAAGATAAACAAGATGGGAAGATCAGATTATTTTATCTTGTTTCTGAGTGCTTGCCAATGAAAAGTCTGGAATAACTGAGACAATATCTGGAATCTTTCTAGGCTCTTTTAATTTCTTTTTGTTAGAAAGGGAAGCAGGGCTGGATATGTGTAGGTTGGCTGTTTTAAGATTAGCGTTTGTCTCAACAACTTTACCATATTTGTCTTTAGCTTAACCAGGTCAATTTCAAAGCTTGTACAAACAAGTATTGTTCAATTAATTTTTAGGTTGAAGTCCCCATACTAACATAAGATTGAGGAATACTCTGTTTTTTACTTGGTAGGGAGAAATTTCCTTATTTGGCTTCTAAGGAAGCAGGTACATTTTGGAGTAGCTTGAACCAAGATGACACCACAACACATCAGGACATCTAGAATAGGAATCATAATTCAAGTTTTTAAGAAAAAAAAAATAAAACAACAAACTCTCTCATCATAAGAAAGCACTTGCAGTTTAGGAAATTGAACTGCTTGGGCTGTTCAGGTGTTCACTATGTTCTGGTTTGAGGCTGCTTTTGTTTGTTTGTTTGTTTTTGTTTTTGTTTTTGTTTGGTTGGGTGGTTGAGTTTCTTTTAGTTTAAGACTACACCTGGATTCACTAAGGTTAATAGCAAAAATCTTGATTACTTCTGCCTAGGTAGGATTACACCCACAGGTTACTTGGAAACATGAAACGTGCTCCCAGGCCCATCTCCTGGGCAGAACTGTGCTCCAGTGTGTAAGGTTTTGTTTCCTTACAGTGTAAGTTTGTAAACTTTCAGATGATTTTGTTAATTTTACTATGGCTTAATTTAAAGTTCAGGGCTGAGGAGGTGGCCACTTTATTAGTGGCCAGTTTGAAAGAAAAATTCAAATTTCTTATTTTGTTTCTTTATCCTTCTGGAGCTTGCCTGTGTTCTCTGGATTCTATGCTTGGGGGGGGGTCTGAAATCCTTCCTGTCTCCAAAATGGGTGGCAGGAGATCACTGTGAACTACTGAGGCATTGCCTCCTTTACTGGAATCTCTCCCTGCTCAGAGATTGCCAGCTGTTTAGGGATGGGCAACTTGGAGAGAATATCAAAAAGTTGTTAGGATTTGCAGGGAGAAAAGTAGAAAGGTAAAAGCACAACTTGAACTCAGCAGTAAGAGGAGGACCAAGGAGAATCTCCATTCTTTACTGGATGAGGCTGGGAACATGACCACTGAGGATAAGGAAAAGTCTGAGGTTCTCAATGCCTTCTTTACATCTGTCTTTAAAAGTCAGACTAGTTAACCTCAGGGCTCTCAACTCTCAGACCTGGAAGTCTCAGATGGGAAGCAAAACAAACCCCCCATGATTCAGGATGAAATATTCAGATGCCTACTATTCCGCCTGGACAGCCACAAGTCTTTGGGGCTGGATGAGATCCATCCAAGAGTGCTGAGACAATTGGTGGAGGTGATAGCCATGCTACTTCCCATCATTATCAGTGTTCTTGGTGAACTGGAGAGGTCTCAGAAAACTGGTGGCTTGCCGGCGTGACTCTCATTTACAAGAAGCGTCATAAGGAGGATCCAGGGAACTACAGGCCTGTCAACCTGATCTTGGTGCCAGGGAAGGTTATGGAGCAGACTGTCTGGAGGAAGATCACGCAGCATGTATGGGACAGCCAGAGAATCAGGCCTAGCCAGCATGGGTTCATGAATGGCAGGTCCTGCTTGACCAACCTGATCTCCTTCTATGATCTAGTGACCTGTCTGGTGGATGAGGGAAAGGTTGTTGATGTGGTCTACCTTGACTTCAGCAAAGCCTTTGACACTGTCTCCCACAGTATTCTCATGCAGAAGCTGACTGCTCATGGCTTGGACAGGTCTGCTCTTTGCTGGGTAAGGAACTGGCTGGAGGACCAGGCCCAGAGAGTGGTGGTGAATGGAGTTAAATCCCGCTGGCAGCCAGTCATGAGTGGTGTTCCCCAGGGGTCAGTACTGGGACCTGTCCTCTTCACTGTCTGTATTGATGGCCTGGATGAGGGCATTGAGTGCACCCTCACTAAGTTTGCAGATTACATCAAGTTGGCTGGAAGTGTTGATCTGCCTGGGGGTAGCAAGGCCCTGCAGAGGGATCTGGACAGGCTGGATAGCTGGGCTGAAGCCAGTGAGATGAGGTTCATCAAGACCAAGTGCTGGGGTCTGGAGCACAGGCCTTATGAGGAGTGGCTGCGGGAGCTGTGATTGCTCAATCTGGAGAAGAGGAGGCTCAGGGAAGACCTTACTGCTCTCTGTAACTACCTGAAGGGAGGTCGTAATGAGCTGGGTGTCAGCCTCTTCTCTCATCTAACTGGTGGTAGGAGTAGGCGGAGTGACTTCAAGTTGCGCCAAGGGAAATTCAGACTGGATGTTAGGAAATACTACTTTTCTGAAAGAGTGGTTAGGTGCTGGAATGGGCTGCCTAGGGAGGTGGTGGAGTCACCGACCCTGGGTGTTTAGACATTGTGCTGAGGGTCATGGTTTAGTGAGAACTATTGGTGATAGGTGGATGGTTGGACTGAATGATCTTGTAGGTCTTTTCCAGCTTTGGTGATTCTGTGAGTCTTTGCGTGGTCTTCTGGGGGGTGAACATGAAGTGTCCCAGCATCAAGGTGGTGGCGGAGACATGGGTACAGAAGCAGGTACATTCAGACACCAGTGCACTTGGAACAAAACCTTCCCAACTTTCTAATGTGTGTAGTGCAGACTTCATCCCCTCCTTTGTCATGACCTGAAATACCAGACAGATGTGTTCTCTCACGTGTTTATTTGCTGTGATACCACCAGATGTATCAGTGGAAAGGGATTTAGGCAGAATGGTTTCTGTCTATCAGGAGAGAAGAATGTGGGGGAAGAAAGCAGTTACAGACAGAAAAGTCTGAAATTACTGGAAAAAACTTTCTCCAGAGGAAAAAAACCAAACATGCAATGTAGGATTTCTGTGGATCACCATGAATGATTTTTATTTCACTGCTTCATTTATTGCTGAAATTGAAGGTATTGAGCAAATCAGATATAAAGGTAGGAAGAGGAAGGAGTGTCTTGCATTTAATGCAGGTCAAATATTATTCTGAATGACTGAACTAGAGTAATGTCTGTGCCATAGAACTCCTGTATTATGTTTGAATCTGACTTCTCATGAAAAGGAAATCTGGGATCTCAGTTAGATGTGTATTGAGCACTCAAAGTTGACGAAGGTCTTCAAGGCTTTGGACATACAAAGCCCAAACGATGTGAAGAGATCTCAGAAAGGAAAACAATTTGATATTTTTAACTGGGCTCTAAAATCACCTAGATACGTGCTATTTTAAACTCTTACCTGCTTCATCTGGAAAGTGAAGATAATGTGATTGCCTTCCTCTAAGTTGTGTTGTGAAAATAAACTAGTATTTATGATGCTGTTAGAAGCTTTATCAAGGAACATTAGAAACATTCCCTGGGAAAACTAATCATTCTGTCTGCACAGTGTATCTGAATGGAGTGCACTAAACTAAAGCATATGCTCACATATGCCAGACATTGAGGAGAAAGCCAGGTTTTATGCATTTGTTCATTGATAGAACATTGTAATCTATCTTTTGCATTTAAATGGGCAGAAGTTATTGCAGAACTGTTTGTATATGGTTATACAGTGAAGAATGTCATCATAGTGCATACAAGCAGAAAGGTAACAATTATGGCATTCTGTAAGTTTTTGAATATGTATATTAAGATCTGTCTGAAGTTGCTGTCAAGTACTGTTTTTAATGGATTCTGCTGTCTTGCTTTTACAGCCCCGCATACATTTAGTTCACACATAGTCTATGTTGCAGTTCTTTTCCAAACATTATTGTTTGTTACGCTGATGGTGCAAGAGTGAATTGGTATACATCAGTGTGTACAGATGGTGAAATTGTGCCTTTAAAAGACTCAAGGCAAACCGAGAAAAAAAATTAATTCTTATTCTAAATATGTTTCCATTATTCAGGTAATTTATGATCAGAGATCATTTGAGTCTGTGCCAGCAGTACAAGTCTCTGCGTAGATGACTCTCAACTGTGAAATTCATCAGCCTATCCAAGGTCTATGCTGTTTAAAGTATTATTAAATATATCCTTGCTTGTGTGTAAAACCTGAATAACAGCATTGTGTTATCCTCCTGTTACTTTTCAAGGTTTTTCTCAGACATTAACTCCCATTTAAGACTTCGGTAGTGCAGATAAAACTAATGGATTTATATTTCTATTATTTATGCTTTATTTTTAGTATACATGACAACAAAAGCTCTTCTGTGCTGTGCATTTTTATTCAGTTTTTTTTAGTATTTGATCAGTTCACCATCACTGTTGTAAAGCTGTCATATTGTGCAGGCAGAGCATTACAGCACTAATCTATGTGCTTGTGCAAGAAAGAGCTTCTGAGCTTCTAAGGAAGGACTTCTTTGATTGCTTTTTTTTTTTTTTTTTTCAGGATTAGTTTAGCTATTGTCTGTCACAGAAGGAGTTTTGGGAAGAGTATTGTACGTACTCTGAATGCTAGTGATTTATGCCAATATTTTCCCTTCAAATTGGATGGCTCCCTGCCTTGATCGAAGTGAAAAGTGATTTCTGATGTACAACTCAATGATTTTATAGCATCTCTAAAACTGGATGGGACAGGGGAAGGTGAAGTCTTTGTGAAGGTTAAAACTTTGGCAGAAACCCAGGTCAAGTCTTTGGTGAAGTACTGTGAAATCAGCCGCGCAACAGAAGGTACAACTTGTCAGCTCCTAATCTAATAGCACTGCTTTGGCTCTCAGTGAAGTTCAAACTTACTCTTCTTTCAGATTCAGCTCAAGTAAGTGGCAATACTGTCAATTTACATCCCTTCCCCTGCCAACACTGTCCTGGTGGCTGTGTTTGGCTGTACTTCTGAATAGTAGGCATTTATCTGAAGTGTGAGAAGTTCCTGGAGACTGACATGTCTGTGTTATTATAGAAATATTCATACTTAAAAATCAATAACTGAGTTAGCAGCAGCCAAAGTCAGTGTATGTGCTTTGTAAATGTACCTTTCCCAGATTATTTCTCTTTTGGGCAAATTTGAGTGAACTAATTTAAAAACAAGTTGCCTAGGCTTGATGTTTCATTTTAGCGATTCAGTATTTATTTTTACTCTGCTTATGAGTTTCAAATCCCATCAGGGGATAAAACTCAAACATTTCTGTATTTCTGATTTTTGGAGTCTTCAGTGTAATAGGGTTGCTTGTTTGTTGTTTAGCAATTTTTCTTTCTCAATCAATGGAAATCATGTTGATAAGTCAGGAGAGGGAGAAGATCAATTGAAGTTTTAAAATCTTGTTGTGGTGTTTTTGGTTCATAGCAAAGGCATTTTAGACCGTACTGTAAGTAGAGCCTTATTGGGTGAGCTGCTCACTGCAGTGATGACTTTCCTGTGCCTTGGCTCATGGAGTATTTTCTGACTGAAAGTTGACAGTGCCATGAGATGATGATGTGTTTGGTGTTTGATGATTGCTGGGAGAGGTGAAGCAAGATGTGTTTCTTTGAACTAATTGTTTTTTTCCATTCTGACAGAGGTGATGGCATTAAATAAGGTCTGAGGCAGCCTCAGGGTTTAATGGAGGATAGATTTGTGTAATTTTCTAGATAATTAAAGACTTATAGTCTCCAAAGTTCCCGTCCAGTGGCTTTTATCAGCATTGATTCTCACTGGAAAAAAATATACAAGAAAATGTATTTGGTGGAACTGGTGTTGTACATTCATTTTCCTTAGAAGACCAACCTGCTGCTGGGTAGTTTTGGCAGCATCCAGCAGCAGAGTCTTGCTGATGAAATAGGAGTCGCCCTGCCAGCATGTGGATATGTCCTGGGCTGTTAAGGGCTCGTGCTCAGGTCCTTCCCTCTCTGCATATAGTGCTCTGTACTGGTTTGTTTCTTTCCATTCAAGATTATCAAGGGATTTTTAAAAGGGAAATGTAAATTCAGAAAATAGATAAAAAAATCTCTTTTGGAGGCCTCATTTAAAAAAATATTATTTTAAATGCAAAAGCTGAAATTAAGTGAATTAATCTTTTCTAAGACTGGAAACTTTCTCTCTTCTCTGCCTAAATATCAAGGGAACTGTTCCCATAACTGTCTGCACTGTGGGAATGATGCGGAGGTGATACTTGTTTAGGTCTGGAAAATATTTTATTCAAATTTAATTAAAATTCAGTTAGGACTAAAGAGCTGAGTAAGACTTGTTACTGTGTGATATTAACTACCTTCTCTTTTATGAGTAGCTGTTTCTGGATTCTGCTCAGTAATGAGTCTGGGCAGCTTCCAATTCACTGGTGAGCAGTCTATGCTTTGCAAGATCCCTTTTTTTATTATTTTTAAAATAGGATTTAAAAGTAATTGGTTACTGGAATTACATTTTGGTGAAGTACAACGCTGTATTCTAGCGTTTGTCTGCAGTGATTAGTTAATTACTGATTAATTATTTGTAAACTGCAGGTGGGTGTCGGAATCATACCCACTGAGGGGAGTGGGGCTCAGCTCCAGCCCTGAGGATGGGACATTGGCAGTGGTGGGGTCCTGTGGCCTTTCTGGGCAGGCACTGATGGCCCCATGAGCTGTACTGGGGTCCTGGGCTGTGGACAGGGTGGGGATGCGTTGGAGATGGATAGAACCATTGGGGTCTGTGAGAGCACTCAGGTGCTGACATTGGTAAAGGGACATTGTTTTGTCCAGCACTTCCAGAAACTGATGAGAAAGTAATAAGCTCAGTTGTTAGAAACATTGCATTATGTATGACTGGAAGTCCATTTGTTTATAGTTAAAGCAGAACCCTTTATTCAGTGAGTTCTGTGATGAATGGTAGAAAGTGAATTGGTTGCTGTTTGCAGAAAACACAAAATATACAGGAAAAAGCAAACCATTAATTGTCCCAGTGCTTATAAACCATGTGTCACCAAAGCTTTCAATGAGTTTTAGTTACATAGGCCTACTCTGTACTGTATCATTTTGCCTGTTTTGGAAATTATTCACAATAAACATGTCTGACAACTTATGAATAAGCTGTGCTGTGTTTGACTCTTTTATCTGAAGTAATTAGATTCTCATAATGTTATATGGTAATGTGTCAGAGAAGAGAGGCTTTAGAAGATATGTGGATGAGCCATCTTGTGTAGATCTATGACTGGAGTCCCTTCAGTAGCTCTGGCAACAGCTGCCTTGTAGTTAGACTGGAAGTTTTTTTTGCCAATTGAGTAATAGAGCATGCAGCTGTGCTGAATTTAGGGCCTTTCCCAGACCCCAGCACAGAGAGGTTTGTGGGATGGAGAGCACAGCAAATTACCAAAGCGTCACAGTCTGTCAGATCAGACCCTTCATCTGAAGAAGAAACCTTTGGGGAAAGAATAAGTCTTCAAATCTCATCTCACTTGGGATTCAAGCAGTAGCTTGGATTTGACAGATGTCCTCTTAACTGTCTTAAGACACAAGTGCTATGTATTATGGTGTCCTTAAAGTTTGAAAATTTTTCATAATTTCTGTTAGTTTCTTAAACTGCACATCTCAGTACTGTAATTTGAGCTCATTATATTTGAGCATAGATACATATATGTAAAAGTCCTGTTGTTTATTTTCCTTCAGATTGATTGCTTAAGCAGAGTATAGTCTTGTATGGAGTTTATTATACAAAACATCACATCAGAAGCGCTCTCCATTCCCTCTTGATGTCGTGATTTGAAGACTTAATCACATGGCACCCCTTTCTCCCCATGGGAGAGGAGGGAGCGATTAGGAAAAATGACTCAATTGAGCTAGGGAAACTAATTTATATAAAGGAATGTGAGATAATACAGAATAATCAAACAAATCAAAATGGGAGGAGGGTGAGTCTGAGTCCATATCAGCAGGTGCCCATGGCTGGTCTGCTGGAAGGGCAGAGAGCTTTGGCTCCTTACCCAAAATTGGAAATAATCTGGGGATATTAGAGACTAATGGGAATTGTAGTCTGTCTCTTCTTAGTGTATCTTTCTCTAGGAGAGTCAGAGCCCACATGAGAATAGCTGAGACTGCCAGGAGTGCAGCTTCCCAGCACCAAACAGCTTGCTGCATGATGTCATGATATGGAATACTGATGAAACCAGGACACCTGAGTAACAGGAAAACAAACTGTAGTAGCAGCTGAAATCATATCTGAGCACACAGTTGGCTTCCATCACAGAGCTACAAGGTAAAAGTCACCCAGAGGAATTTGATCTATGAGATAAGTTCTGTGCTGTGGGAGCACAGGGATTCCACTGCACCGAAATGTCTCCTTTGTGCCTCTCAGATTGTCTAACAAAAAATACATCTATAACTACATTGCTGTGCAAAATGTAGAACAAAAATAGTTAATCATGGAATGGCTTAGGTCAGAAGAGAACTTGAAGATTATCCTGCAGTGGGCTGGGATACCACCCACCAGGACAGGCAGCACAGGACCCCATCCAACCCAGCTTTGAATGCCTCCAGGGATGGGGCATCCACAGCTTCTCTGAGCAGCTTTTTCCAGCATCTCACTGCCCTCTGAGTAAAGGATCTCCTCCTAATGTCTAATGTAAATCTCTCCTCTTTTAGTTTAAAGCCATTTCCCATTGTCCTGACACTATCAGACCATGTCAAAAGTTGGTCTCCCTCCTGTTTATAAAGTCCCCTAAAGAACTGAGGGCTGCAACGAGGTCTCCCTGGAGCCTTCTTTTCTCCAAGTTAAAAAAAAAACCAAACATTAATTCCAAGATGGACCACATGGGACACCACTCATGACTGGCCTCCACCTGGACACATGGCCCTACCATGTCCATACAAATAGGCAGCCTTACATGGAACCCCAATCTGCACAGCTGTGTTCCCACATAACCTCTCATTTTGATGCAAATGCCCCAAACAGCCTCTGTTCTCAGAGCTCCCAGAACTAGGACTCTTGTCCTAGGAGATTTTTTTCTTTAACTCAGAAGGAACCACATCAGATTTTAAAAGGATGTAAAATGATTATGGGCTGGGTAGGGCAGAAAGTCACTTCCATCTGCCTGCTCTGCTTAGTGTCCTCCTTGTTCAAGGGCTTCTGGCCCTTACAGAATCCTTCAAGATGCTGCTCTGAGACCTCACTGTCTATTGTTACTTAGAGCATACCTATGCATGGCCATTGTGAGAGATACAAGCAGTGTTTTTTCCATAGGAGTGTGCATCATGGGCAAGGTCACCAGCTTTTACAACTCAAAGTCTTTGGTGCTGACAATAGGATGAGTGTTTCCAGCATGGTAGTGGATGGATCTTAATATGTGCACTTAAGCATCTTCTGTTTTTTTTCCTAGCTGTAGCTTATCAGCCTTCATTGTTATAACACATAGCAATTCTTGAGAAAGAGATAAATTATTTGTTACAGATTTAGGTAATACTATTTGTTACCATGATTTTTGTTTTATGAGTTGGTACATAAAGTTGAATCACTCCTCGTTTTTTTTGTTTTGTTTTGTTTTGTTTTGTTTTGGAACTGGAAATGTGTACAAGATGCCTTTAAAAAGGTAACATGTAGCAATAATTGTGCTAGATATTAATTTGATGCTCCCATCTTTCATCTTACAAGGTTCTTCTGCAGAGAACACTTTAGTGGTGCTCCAGAAAATCTTATTCGAATGCTCTGTGGATTGACCACTGCATCCATGTGTTAGTGGGTGGCAGACTTCAATATTTTTTAAGTGGCTGTTTGCAGAGTGTGTTTGTTAAGAAATAGCACTCTTAGCATTGGACATTATGGGTACCAACTGACATCAGTTAAAAGGGATGTGAACTGTGGGTCAGGAATCCTCTCAGCTGCAAACTGGTTTGAAGTGCAGAGTACATTAGATGAAAATCGCACTATTTTCCCACCTTTATTTCCATATTCCTTCTTGGCTTCTGTTGGAGACAGGATCTGGGGTGAGGTGTGTCTTTGTAAGAATTCCTGCTGTGAGCCAGAGCACATTTATAATCATCTTCACTATCCAGGGTAGAGGTATATAATAAGCAAAACGATGTTCCCAATTCTGAATTAATTTAAGCTTTCGATAAAATTATCTCACAGTGGAGCAAACATTATTTGCTATGCCATTTGCATAATATGGCTTTTATGGAAGCTTAGAAAGTGTTCAAGTAGTATGACAGGAGGAGACCTTTTGGCCATTGGATAGGTAATTACAGCAATTGAACTGTGGAGGTTCCTTTCACTGCAGCTTGATGCACATAGCATATGCTTTGCTTAATAATTGTATAAAAGCTATAATCTTAAGTTACTTGCTGTTCTTTGGTTCACAGATTGTTTAAAAGGGGTAATTCAATGTGCTTCGTGGTTAGAGTGATAAAATGGAAGGAGAGCTAGTGGAGAGGAAGATGAATCAGAACCCAATCACTGCCATTAGGAAAATGTTGATAAAAACTCACTTCATGCTTTATAAACACTGAGTGGATCGGTTCCAAAAACTTCTCAGTTAACGTTTTTTACTAATGATTTAGATTAGTCACCCAAACCAAGCTTTTGCTTTTTACAGAGCTCCATTCAGTGTTGGCAGCACTGGATTCTAATGGATTGAGAGGTGGTGTGGGAGCAGAAGGAAAAGCAAAGAGGTGGATGTATCAGATGTTATTATATGTGTGGCTGATGAGCTATTCATAGCCTATGAGGTTGCTTTTGTCAGGAGAGGAACTATGCAATATTGGAGCTGTTGGCACAGGGCTGAAAGTTTCTCCACTTATTTTCCCTGAACAGATTAGTGACAGGTGGGTAGTGAGCAGACATTTGTGTCCTTTCAGTTGCCTTGGTGGTCACTCTTCTCATTGAGAAACTTGACTGGAGATCTGTCCTGATATCCCAGCTCTTCAAAGGTAGCACTGATCAGACATTTTGAGTATCAATTTTGGGCTATTTTGTGACCTCCAGATGCATCACAACAAACTCAGAGGAAAAAGAAGCTTCATTTGATGTCTGTATATGTAGACAACTGGAAATGTCTGAATTCACTTTTGCTTATCTTTCTACAAGTGGATCTTAGGGAAGGATTCCCCAAAGTATATAAAAGGGCATATGGTATCTTGATTTTCTCACTTCTGCAATTTAGTAGGGATGGGTAATCTTTTGACTTTGACTTCTGCTACCCTCCCAGTGAAGGACGGAGAATGAAACAGAAGGAACAAGAAACACATCTAAGATCTATTTTCCCAAAAGGTGTGTACTCGATATATTTTGACTTCTTCAGGGAGGAAAGCCACCTGTATGAACTGAGATATTAAATGACAGCATTTATATACGAGTAGTTTTTGCTCCAGGTGGAATTTGAAGCGCTATGAATATATACTTACAAATCCTACAGCTATAGATTCCACAGACTGTTTCTCATGTTGTTTTTGGGAAGCTAGAACTGAGAGAAAAAGAATTTCTTGACACTTAAGAAAAACTGAAGTGACATTTGGCTATTTCCACAAAGTACCATCACTGCTGTGAGTTTCTGTGCCCTCATGTCTGTACCAAAAGCACAGCTTATGCTGCAGAAGACTTCACTTTTTCATTCCTGCTCCTCTCTTCTCATGATTAGAGAGAAAAGACCTGAAAACAGGAACAATGACCTCTTGAGTTATGATGTATTTACTAGCCCATCCTCCTGCCTGCTCCACCTCCCAGGCACATACATTCTTTATGAGGCTACAAAATTTGTCAGCCCTAGCTTGGACTAGTGTGTGTGCCCATGATGTACATGTGAGGAATAAAAGTCACATGACTGAAACAGTTTCTTCCTGTTTTGAACTTGAAAGTATTCACTTTTTTTTTTATTTCATTAACCCGGAAGGATTATGTTAACCCTTCCCACACTGCAAATCAGAGATGCAACTTCATCTGCCATGTCTATACATTAAGAAAAACCCTCAAACCCACTTTTTTGGCATCTCTATAATAGCAATGAATGTAAAAGTCTGGAACATCTTACAACACTATACCTTTGCTTCTGGAAGTGACCTAACACTTGTGCTCTGATCATGATTTTCAATCTTTAAAAACAAGGGGGAGTGGAGGGAAGGAAAACAAATCCAAACCATTCACTAGGAGTGAGAAAGAGCTGTGAGAGGATGCTGCATATACTCTTTCACCTCCCTTCTTGCTTTGAGGAGGTGTGTCTTGGAAAAAGTGGTATTAGAAACACTGTAATCAGATGCTCTGGCACACCCCAGCTCTTAATGCCAGAGCAGGAAATGTTGCAGAAAGCTTGAGGCAAACCAGAATCAACCACACATGTGTGCGAGCAATTTTTTTAATGTGTGCTTTTTTTTTTTTTTTTCTTCTATCAGAGTCCATAGGAAGGGATATGTGCTGAATGGCAGGTCTGAGGCAGTTCCCTAAGTGTACCATCAGGGAATATCATTTTGCAAGTGGTTTCTGGAGTGATACCAGAGCTCAGAGCAAACCACATGGCTTCTAACCCACCCTTCCTGGAGCTGAGCCTTGCAGTTAGCCAGGAGCTTTCAGTCTAGGAACAGATAGCTGATTACAGCTTCTGACTAAAACTGGGGAAAACCTATGGAGCTACCAACACACTTTGACAGCAAAGGTGCCAACAGAGAGGAACCCATGTGCCATGGATGATAACAGTGCAGCAATGATAACAGTGATAGCATTGTAGGCTCTTGGAGTTCCTCTTAGTAAAGCCATGAAAAGCAAACCAGGATTTCATCTATATCTGGAGGAGGTGCTGTTTCTAGAGCATCACTTGCTTTCCACAGTGAATGGCTGATTTGCTTAATTTAGGAGATTAGCTTTTCCCTGCCCAATATTAATTTTCATTCGATCTAACAGTATTTATAACTAGTAAAGGGCTTTTCTGATAAAAATATTAAAATCAGTGCTAAGAAAAATTGGAGATAGAAATATGTTCTGGTGGTCATCATTCTCTCTATCCAAATACAAAATAAAATTATATGGGATTTTATTCATATCATAATTTCTGATATAAAAAGAAATAACTGATAAACTAAGAAGCCTGTGTGGAAGACACAGCTTACTTTAGTAGAAACTGATCTTGGAAGAATGTTACGTGGAGACAGTCAGCTTCAACGTGTGTGTGTGTCAGAAACAAAACTATAGCTCCTGGGGAAAACCGACTGGTAATCGTAAGCTTATTTACAAGTATGCTTAGTGAATTGGTGTTTGCTTCAACCCTCTCCAGTAGTTTCTCTGTACTGAATCATACTACAGTAACCAAGATCCTAATTTTCATATATTTTTAAGAGATCAACTTATTGTCAAATGATCCTTAGCTAGACAGTATCAGAAATAACAAAATGAAATAATTTGGTAACCAGCCATCCCATTGAAAAACTGTAATATCCACTGAATCTCCAAATAAAATATAAAAAATAAAAAAAATTAAAAATAACCACAACAAAAACAATTGTTATCCTTATGAAAAACAGTGTTGTTCTTGCTTGATAGCCAGTACTGGATTTGTACAAAGAGATCAGAGTTGTATGCAAAAGCTTGTTGCAGCTGAAAAACAATCATCAGCTTTCTTGGGCTCAAGGTAGCATTTTCAGGGAGAAGATTCACACCAGAGCCAATAGAGGAAGCTGCCCTAGAATATCCTTACTGATTGTCAGACATCCTGATGTCCTTTGGATGTGTACGTGTGTTAATGTGGTACTAGTTATAAAGCAGCTTGCGGTCTCTTCAAGTTGCAGGACTCATCTGTGCAGTTGATAAATGGGATGTCTCCAACTGGAAAGGTTGCTGCTATATATCTTCACGTAGCCCTCCAGAGCCAGATAAAGTATGGGAAGGAAGCAGCAGCAGCAATATTCACGCCTTTTGCTGAGAAGGCTGGCTCACAGTGCTGATTAGTATGAGAGCAGGATTTTCAGCATGCTTCTTCCTTCGCTGGGGACATATAAGTTATCAGATTCATCTCTCAGCTCCTAGTGACTCCAGATAGGTACCTCCATGAAACAGTGTTGCTTTCACAAACTTTATAGGGAAGTCTACAAACCTGACTTATTCTCCTGCTGAAGTGAGACCAGGAATGGGGATATGCTGTCTGGTATCTTTGTATATGTTGGTCCTATTGCTTCATTTAGTGTACATTTTTCTTATGATCATGAAAACAATCATTTTAGGCCTATGTTTAGGCTATTTAGAGAAGAGGATCTGCTTAAAGGTTTAGTAGATCCCATTGGAAGCCCTTCTGGCAGTGTTATCCACTTGGATTTATAACTGATGCATACCTTCTGGTGGGTCCTAAAGTAAAGGATTGATTATTATAATCATTTCTTGAGCTGGAAGCCTCCTTGGATAAGACTCAGAATGATACTTGTCATTTGGAAATAAATATCCTAACATCCATGCCTACAAATTTTCTTCACAAATTTTATGAATATTTATTTTTCCTTTCAAGTACAATTATTAAAATTATAATTGTTCTTATAAGTGTTAACATACTATTTCAGTAATGAGATCTGCTTGTTAGAAAGCCATGGTTTTCTGAAAACATTAATGTGTGCATTTACCAAAATACTGATAATGCTTACCTGGTTGGTGCCCAGTTTGAGCGTGTGTCTTCTTCAATGGGCAGAGGGAAATAAGAACACAGAATTCATAACTTTGAGCAGTCCAAGTTTAAAGAATAATTATGTTTTACATACAGGAGATCATGATGCCATGAAAACTCTCTTGTGATATTTCTTCGTATATCACTATACTGAAGAGTTGGAAGACTCTTTTTTGAAATTAACTTTTGTTTCTTTGATCTAGCAAGATATGTTTGGTCAACCTAGAGAATATGTCCTGGTTTATAAATGTTAATTTTGTTAACAGAAGATGTTACTGTAATAAATTTGGTGCATTGTGCCTGTGATCTATGATAAGAGACATTAAGTAAAAAAGCACCAATTAGAGATAATTCCTCTGTGATTCAGGAAAGCAAAATGGAGTCCTAGATATAAAAGTTATATCAGTCAATTAAACTCCAGGGTTGCTTGATCTGCAAACATAATTAAAGTGCATAAAATGAAAAACAAAGAAAGAAAAGTAAACAAGAACTTTAAAATAGATGTAGTTACAGTTGTTGCAGGGTAGGAATCTTAGCCTGTTATTTTGTGAAGCTACAACTGCTGACAAAGATTTCCAAGCAGATAGTACGTAGTACTGTGGATTTGCCAATATTATTTGCATGAGAAAAAACATGTTTTTCCCTAGGGTTTCAAAGGTTTTCTCAAAATTCAGCACTTTTTGTGCTAAAATCTTAATGACATTAGTAGCTCATTTTCATTCATTTTCCCTGGAGAAATGACATGTTTCCAGTCACTCTCTGAATGTGGGTAGTGAGATGTAAATGATAATTTCAATATCAGTTGTACAACTTCGCCAGGTTTTAAAAAAAAAAAAAAAAAGAGCTTACTTAAATTAAGGCACTTCAGGCTTTGAAAAGGGGAAGCACAGAATGAA
>VXAB01010901.1:51714-100163 GCA_013399175.1 Odontophorus gujanensis | reverse complement strand
AAAAAAAAAAAAAAAGAGCTTACTATAATTAAGGCACTGCAGGATTTGAGAAGAGGAAGGACCGAATGCAAAGCTTTGGTTTGAGCACAGCAATATTAAACATTGTAGAATTCATATGGGAAAGAGATGATGTAAATGTTTTGTGCTCAACTACCACATTTACTGGTATTTTTATTGTTCTGGACTCTCTAAATAAAACAGTAACTTATCCAGAGTGAAACATTAAACAACCCCCTTTAGCTTCTTCACTTTCCATTCTGTATCTTACCTGGTTCCAGAAGAACTCACACTTGTATAGGGAGCTATTTACAGAGCTGCAGGGAGCATGGCAAAAATTGTTCTACATTGCTACTTTCTTCTTTCCCCTGTTACTCCTAATGTCTGTAGATTTTTCTAGGAGAAAAATAGACGTTTTTTTTTTTTTTTTTCCAGTTCTTCTTTGACTTATAGTTCAAGAATAAATGAAAGCCAAGAAGGACATTTTCCCCTTTAAATTGTCATTAAGAGTTCACAGCATCTGTGGAGTCTTGATTCATTTTATGGGCAGGTTCACTCCACCACATGGACAAGACACCACACAGAGGACTGCTCCAACCTCCCTGTTCCTTCATCCCTTTTGACAGGGGAAAACATTCACAGGCAGATACCACCCCAGGAGCATTTCTGGATTTCCCAGCTCTGATGTATTCTATGGATGCTGTCCCATGTGTTCACAGTATTTATCATAAGAAGGAAGATGATCTGTCTGCCAGAATGTTTTGCTTCTGATGTCTTTTTTTAGTAGTTAATAAATGTATTAGCCATTTCTTTTTTTCTCTCTACTACTACCATATTTATAGCTATATCACCCTTAATTGTAATGCATGCAGAAATATCTCTAATAGAATGAGCACCACATTTTTCAGTGTCACTGCAGTCTCATCCATCAATAACTTTATCCATGATCTAATTGTATTAACCTTGAGTGATTTTACTAGTTCAGCAAAACACAAAAGAAAAAGCCTTTACCAAGTCTGTCTCCCTTATTTAAATACAGAAATGGCTCAAATATGTAGGCAAATAACCACAAGCCAGCCATTCATATAGTGCTACCCCACATTCATTTTACTGGATTCCAAAATTGATTTCTGTTTCATTAGACTGAGATTTACTGTAGGCAACAAAAAAAATCATGCTCTTCTGGGTGTGCTATTACTTCAGCCTAGAATATATTTTCCGAATCCATCATGTACCTCTTGCTAATCATATTAAAGATATTAAAACTTTTGCAGAGTATGTTTCCTTGGTAATATACAAGGCTGATGAGTCCATGAAGAAAGCAGTACATTACCCACCAGCTTCTGTTTCCTATTCAGTATGTTTTTCAGGATAGTATCAATGACACTTCCAGCTCCAGTATCATCTGCCTACTTCAAATCTCCACGAGATTTGAAGAAAGGTCATGAAACCTGCTGGGCATAAGATGAGTCATTGACTCTTCCTTGCATAAAAGCCAGAAATACATTATCTAGGGCAGAGGTTTGGAAGAGAGAATCAGAGTTTTGTAAAAAAAAAAAATTCAGGAGTGGTAGTGGCATGTGTCTTATAACCACAGAACGAAGGTGTCATGTGACCAAGGTCAGATTAGTCTGCTTTTAAATTCCTTTCTAGGAGTATAGGCCTAAAATTATGGCCTACATTCAAAGACGAGTTCTTGATGTTACACATTTGTGATGTAATTAATTATACCTGCAAAAATGTGAACATATTATGTTTCTTTCTTTCAGTGAACAAAAGCAATAGATATTTTCTTCCCCTGTTCCAATTAAAATAACTTAATTCACCTGTGATCTGTAAATCTCTCAAGAATGGTATAGTAAGTGTACCGTACAAGAAGTATCATAGCATGCAGAAAGTACTAAGTGACAAAAACCCTATGAATATGCACAGACATACCAACTGTGGCACAACTCAGGACCACTTAACTGATGCACTTTGACACGAAAATATCTTGTGACCTCTGGCATGCTAAGTGCGGACAACAGAAAAAAAGTCAGGTATGTTTTAAGTGCTCAGATCTTATACAAAGACACTTTCAGTCATCTGTAATAGTAGTTTTCTATATTTATTCCAGATGCTGTGAGCACTTACAGTGTTTTTCCTTGCAACTTACCCCTTAGATACGTTCTACTTTTGGTTTTGCTAGAGAAGATGGATTTTACTCAAAACATTTTTCGTTTCTTATTTGCAGCTGGTGCTAACAAAGTAACACCTGGAGTTTACCATTTAAATAAGGCTTTGAACTTAATAAATAATTTAATTAAAAATGAAGAGTTATCTAGGCATCAAATTTGTATAGTAATTTGTCTGCACAGTGCCACTGTATATGTATTTCCTTTCTGCAAGACAGCTGAGTAATCTGTTCCGACAGCTACTTCATTTTACGAGGTAAGATTTAGGGCTGATAATCTATTAGAAAGTGTTTCTTGTGAGGTGCTTGCCTCAGGCTAGTTTCTTGCTTAAATAAAGAGCCCTCTAATGCGCAGCACAGCATCTACATAAATGTACCTGGGTATGTTTAAATTGAGGCCTTTTTCTGATCCTGATCTGAGAATGACATAGAACTAACACTGAAAACCATCATGTGTAAGTGCTAATATGGGATTCTTGTTTTCCTCTTTCTGAAGGAGGATTGTGTTAGTCCCTGTTCTTTCCTTCATTTCTTATATCTTTTTTTTTTTTTTTTTCTCATTAGCATGCAATTGTTTTACTGCATGAGTTAAAACTATGCCAACTATTTCTAATATGGTATGATTCTGAAAATTTGTTCTGTGCTATTCTGGCCAAACAAAGAGATGAGTAATCCAGGCAGAGCATCTGAAAGAAAGAGGACCCAACAACATTTCTTCTCATCATCTTTATCCTGAGTAGGGAAATTGCCTCTTGCATCCATTCAGGGCTACCCAAGGTTCTCTGTGGAGGTGCAAATTCAGAACTTCTGAGTAGGAAGAGTATCTCTGTGTGTGAGGGACAGATTAATTTTTTCTTATTATGACTCTGTTCTAATCTTTCTAGTTTTGATGCATTTTTAATATTATTTTCATGCCAGAAGGAGTTTAAAGTATGTTCATTTAATTTGAGGAAAGAAAATCCTAAATTGTAAACTTTTTTTTTTTTTGTAATATCCCTATTAAATTCCGAGGAACTTGTGAAATCTGTAAGACATCAAAAGTTCTGGTGGGTGATGAGTGAATGCTGATTGGGGCTGAAAATTTTGTGATATCTCTGATTGCTTCACTTATCACTGGAGCATTATTGAGCCAAATATTTACAGGAAAAAAATAAAAAAGTACTTGTGAAGCATTGATTTTTTTCTATAAAAAATTTTCTAATCAAGATAAAAATATAAGGAAAAGCGGAAAATGAGTGAAGGGTGTTATCTTCTGTTCAGAACTTGCTAGGACTGAAACTATAACCATTCCTTTAAAAATATCAGTGGTAGATAACATCTAAGACTATGTTTAGACCCTATTTTTATTCATTTTTACTTTTTGACAGATGACAGAAACATTTTGTTTCGTTTAAGTTTGTTTTCTGGTGTCTTAAAAATGGCAAAGCTACTCCTTGTTCTGTCCTGGTGACATTTAAACAAAATTGAACTAAATCTGTATATTATCCAAAGAGAAGCTCCAAGGAAGGACAGCCGTAAAGAGAAGTGTGTTTGTGTAAAGCTGTTTGAGCTATGATATTGCTTTCCTCTTCCTAGCAAAAAGCAAATATTGCGTTTAAAGACACAAAAGGAACTGAAAGGGCAGATGGGAAAAAACAGCAACGAATCTAAAAGATTTTGGTGTGAGGAAATGTACCAAGAAGAATGTAAAAGTACAGAATGGAATGGTATGTGAAAAGAGTACAGGAAAGGAGAAAAGTAAGCTAGAGATTATAGGAGCAGTGGAAAAATTAGAATAAAACAGGAGGTGATGTTTAAGACATGCTGAACAATAAGTGTTTTCTCAAAGTGTAATCTGGTGGCAGTAATGTCACTGAGGCTTGCAATAATTGTTGCTTCTAGTGTGGGCACTTCATGGTGTTAAACTTCCTAGGCAACACCATCAGTTTTCTGTTTTCAGAAATAAAGGCTAAAAGCAATCAGTGGAAATGCTCTGGTAAATGCCAGCTTCAGGTGTCCTTCTGTATATAGGCTTATATCATCTTTGTCTTCTTCTGTAATGTTTCCCGTTCTCTTTTATTTCAGCTTGAGTTGCTCTGCCTACCAGGCTGTGTATTCATTCTCCCAGTATGTTGCATCATTTGATTTGTGGGTTTTTTTTTGTTTGTTTTGAAACGCTAACCTCAAGGTCTTGTTCCTCAGTGATGATAACTCTTTCATAATCAACCACAGCATATAGTTTTTATCCTTATAGGTATCACTGACATATTTCATTTTGTCAATCCTACAGCATCTTGAAATTCTTCTAGAACATTTCAAGTTGGCCTTGGAATCATAGAATCCATGGAGTTGTAAAGGACCTTTGAAGGGTGTCCAGTCCAACCGCCATGCAATGAACAGGGACACCATAGTTAGATGAGGTTGCCCAGGGTATCATCCAGCCTCACCCTGAAAGTCTCCAGGGACTGGGTAAATTTTACTAAAGTCTGTGGCTAAAACTGGTCAACTGTAGAGAAACAAACCGACAGGCTGTTCCCTGCAACGGGAAATTGTCCAGCTATGTGATGCACAGCAGAGACAGGAGGAGATCCTGCAATGGCAATTAGCTGGAGAAGTATTGACATCAAAAAACACAGAGGAGGCAGATACTTGAAATATTTGCTGTAACTTTTTTTTCTGTCTGCAGACTCTGTTTTTTACATCTCTGTGAGAATAAATTATCAGAATATCTACAGCAAACCTCATAAAATCGACGTGCATTAATGCTGTCTATTAAATAAGTTAGGTAAGATTCCATGTTATAGAAATAATAGATGTTAATGTTTCTTGTAATTAGTTAATAGGCAGCAAGCATGGTACCTTCCTATTTCAAAAACTTGGTTCAGGATGATGTAGAAAGAGTCATGGGAGCCAACCTTAAATTCAGAATTTCATCAAGGGTTTGACATAATTCAGGGCAGTACTGCAGGAGATGATGGTTCTGAGCAGCACAGAGTTTCTGCTGAAGGGTGCTGTGGATTGTGGGTGTGGATGTGGATTGTCATCTAGAAACTAAACAGCCAGTTTCTGTTTTCCTGGCCCCTGGAAAGGTACTAGAGTTAATATAGACATTTAGATATATTAGCTAGCCAACAGCAGGACTTTCAAAACATTTTAACTTCTTTGCCAGTTGAAATGAAGGTACTTAATGACACAGGCATGTCTGGTAATCCTAAACAGACCTTCAGTTAATTAATTTACTTTTTATTTCCCTTTTTTTTTTCTTATCTAAGATACTCAAAACCAGTGTAATCTAGTAATTCAAATGAATGCTTTACTAAGTTTAGATGAAAGGAAGCTTCCTGGGTTTCAGTTTGGTGAAGGCATGCCATACTCGTTTGTCACAAAGCCATAGGGTCTGTCATGTCAGGACTCCTCTTGCTCAAGCTATTCTGATAAATCTATGTTCTGTTTAACACTGTTGCTCTCTTCTGTTAGAATTTGGTTATTCATAATTCCTAAACTGCTCCACTTGGATTTTTTATCATTAGCAATAATCCTAGGCAATGTAAATACACACACACATATATGCAGTGACAAAGTTTATTACTGAATTCAATAACCTAAAAAACTTAGGTAAATCTTTTAAAATAAAGGCTGTTAAATATACTTTTGTGCCTTTATATATGTAACAGTATTTTAAGTCCTTGGCCAGAGCACTGGTTTACCTTCCACTGTAGAGTATTAAACAGCAATTGTTTGATGTTATTGTAGATTTTCCAGTATTTATTCATTTTTCAAAATTGAATTCTAACTTATGCATATACCTGTTAAAATAATAAATTCAATTGTATACTATGATATTTTCAGTTTTCAAGGGCCCAGATCCTTTCTGCCGTACGTAGCAAAAGTACCCAATTGTACAGGTAGCTTGTCGCTCCCAGCAGCCAATTCCCAACAGTACCATTTCATGTGTTGACCATAAAATGAGGTTTATGTTTCTGAAGCTTGACTAAGCAGATTTGGATATTACAAATGCTCCACTGGGAGTTTTAATTTACACTGTTTAGTCTTTCTCTTTTTTACATTGACTAAGTAGGGTAATTTTTTAGCCTCAACATGTTTATAATCTTTTATAATCATACTGGAGTACACGGATAAAATGTCCTCTCATCTGCCTGATTGTTGCATGGAAACAGTGCTCTTAGAAAGCTGAAACACTAAATTAACAATCCCTTGCCTATTTTATGTTCTGTTTCCCCTCAAAAAGCCCACTTGTCAAAATCCTCTTGTCCTTTTTCCACTTCATCATTTCAGTGAAATCTTTTGATGAGACAGACAGGTAAATTGAAGGATGATATGTCTGAAACAATGTAGTGCCTTAAGTTTGTAAGTTTTTAATAAAACCTGATGGATAAACTTACCTGATTCTTTTCTTCTTGTTGAAAAATGGCATTTTTGTCCATATATAGGTTTTTTCTGGAGACGGAAATCATCTTTGTGTTTAACTTGAGCTCAGAATAATTAAGACTTTGGAAAAGCACTGGTTGTGTTCTCCTGGTGCCATTGTTCACAATTCACGTGGTTTCCTCATACAGTCAACGAAACATATTCCAAGCAGAGAGAATAGAGCGAGGACGAAGGACAAGGGTTTATAATTTCAGAAGGGGACAGGTAGAACAGACCTTGTACTTAGTCTAGCACAGAGCCAACAGGAAATATTTGTTTTGCTCTCCTACATGTTTTGAATACTGCTGTCATTTCTATGCCTTTTATTAAAGAAGCTAGTGTTTTCACATGGGCTTACTACATATGTTTTTTCTGCTCTGTCAGCTGTCGTTATTTACATGTTACTACACGCTCATGCCTTCCAAATTATGCTATAGAATCATGGTATCCTTATTTATTTCAAATCTTCATGTCTTTGGAATAGAATAGCTAGGTTGCAGCATGGAAGAGTGAATGGTAGAACAGTAGCATAGTTTCCTCTGCTTTTCCGTCTCCTTTATCTTCTTTTTGTTTGGGGTTAGAGAGCTGATTTGGAACAGCTTCAGCACACACTTCAGCAGCCTCTCATCTTTCACTTTGTATGTTTATTACCTATTACAGTGGCTTTCAGTTTTGTGTAGGGCATCTTGGCACAGCTGAAGTACAAATGGATCCATACATACCCTGGGTGAGTGGGAAAGTGCCTCTCTGAAACATGCCAGAATGCCCCTTAATGGCATGGTTAAGAATGGCTTCCTGAAAATGTTTCTTAATAGCCACAGAGATCCTTTCTCTACCCTTAACTTTATCTTCATTCAAAATCTGTCACTAGGCCTTGCATGGTATAGAGTCTCATATTGTTCATAAATATGCAAAAGATGGCATTAAGAAAAATTCCATATGCACAGTATTTAACAAAAAAAAAAAAAAGATTTTTTTTTCATCTTTTCTAGTGCACAAATCAACTGTGAATGTCTGGGAAACTAATTTTTTGTTCCTTCTTGTCAGAAAAATAAGTTTATTTTAGCTTTGCATTATGAACTGTAGTTTTCATTAATTCCTGTCACCACTTTTTTTATGGAAGCGATGTAATGATTTCTGTCTGGAATTGCTTTGCTTTCCATTCATCAGTTTTCTTTGAGTGTGGAGAACTGGGTGTTGGGATATGATAGGATTTTTCCTTTTTTAAAAATTGTATTCAAATGATAAGAGATTAGCACAGCAGTGGGGCAGTCAGTGCTGCATACAAATTTAGACCAATATTGTTAAGATTGTCATAGTTTTAAACATAAATTTGCTGAAATTTAGTCACTTGACAGTCAGTTTCAGTAAGTTCAATAAACATTTGCTGTTTTGCCATCAACTAATAACTGTTTAATTAAGGTGAGTATTTATCAAAACACCTTGTCTAGACTTGGAAGTCCTTTTTGTATGCAAATTCACGCAAGTCAACCCATTTAAATTGGATAAATAAGAGTTGCCGAGTCAAGCTCTCATTTTTTGCTTTAAACTGTAAGCTGCTTTATCACACTGTGAGAGACAAATCAGAAAATCTAAGCCAAAATCTCTCGGGATTGCCTTAAACTGCTTATGTCAATTGTTTTGCATAAACCTGGCATATTTAATTCTTATTCACCATGAAATACTGTTTAAATTCCTAGAATAAAACGTAGAGAGAACTATGGGAATTGTTGAATAGTGAATGTGTTTTTCCAAGTTACTGGATTTAAGTTGAAGTACTTTGAAATTTCATTATGCTCCACTCCTTTAACCACTAGCAAAAACACAATAGCCATGGCTGCTGTAGTGCAGCTATTCTCATTTTACAAAATGTGCCATCAAGCACTCTTAATAATTGCTTTCTTTACATTCATATTGAAAATTAATTTACAGTTGTCAAAAGAAATGATACAGTAATCCAAACAAATGACACAACTAGTAAATTAAGAGTTTTTTCAGTTACTGATTTGAGAAAGTGATTTCACACTTATGATTCACTCGTGCAATTACATGATGGCCTGTCAAAGCACCTGCTTTTATAAACAGCTTATTAAAATGTGGACTTATGTCAAATGCATCTCAGTGAAATACATTCCCAAATGTTTTCATTTTAGCCTGTCGGTTTCCACGATGTGTGGCAGAGATGTTTCCTATCTTCTGTGTAGCTAGAAGACTGATGGGTCTTACTTTTTCAAGAGTAATTTTAATACTTAAAGGCTGCACTTTTTGTTCCTGCCTTCTCGGCTGGCTTTACACAGTGATTGCTGGGACTGAAATCTTGCAGATGATCTTCGTGGTTTGTCTCTTTCTTAAGTGTAATTTTGCAGAAGTGTATCGCACAAGCAGTTTTCACTTTTTTTTTTAATCACACATTTTAATCTTAACTGTGAATAATAAAGAGCAGGATGTCGGACTAGATTTCCGCTTAAAAGGTGTGCCCAGTAATCCTGCTGATCTCAGATGATAAAAATGATTAATCACTGTACTCATCCTATGCTGCTGTTGGATTCTGCGAGAAGGAACAGCAAAAATGTGCAGTAATTAATTGCTCTCTATATATTCCACTGCTAGCTCTCTTCCTCCTTTTACTACATCTGAGTGCTATTATCTTTTCTGAAGTCTTTATGAACTCTTGTGAATAATAAGCACTTTTGAAAAATGACTTAACAAATATAATCTGTGGCACTTAAATCCACAGTCTTTTTCCAGGTTGTCTGCAATGAATAAACACAAAGGAAAGAGACACACACACAAAAAAAAAAAAAAGGCTGTCAGTATCTTTTCCCCACAGTGGGTGTACTATGATGTCGTAGTGGTTCGGTACTATTTTGCCTGCAAATTTAAATCCATAAGCAAACCTTCATATTGAAAATGTTCATAGTGCATTAGTGTGCCATTTCATGGGTGATAAAACAAGTCTTGCAACCGTGTGATCTTCCCAGGCCCCCCATCCCTGATTCCAGTGGTTATATTTTCCTTCTTTTCCCTCAGCATGACCAGCAGGTCCTTGTTCAGCCATGGTGGTTTCTTGACTCCTCTGCCCAGCTTCTTATGTTGGGGGATGGAGAGCTCTTGTGCTGTAAAGAAGGTGCCCTTAAAGAGCTGCCATCTCTGTTCTGGGTCCCTATGGACAGTTTCCCAGGAGATCCCATCCAATAATTCCTTAAACAGCTGAAATTTGCTCTCCTGAAGTTCAGACTCCTCTTTTTGCCAGGCCCATATTCCTTGGGATTACAAACTCAACCAGGGCATGGTTACATAGCCCAGAGTGTCTCCAGTCTTAACCTCTTAAATCTCTTCCTCACAGAGAGCCTGTGTGTACAGGCTGCGTTACATTACAAAAGCTGTGGCTCTCGGCTGGCAGACAGGGGGAAGGGATACACATGTCTCAGTGACCTTCTGAGGTTCTCAGGATTTGTGTTGGGTAATTCTCCCTTATCCTTGGGGCACTGCTCATGCATTTTGCGTTCCTTGGTATTGGTGTGCCACTCTTATAACTCTGTTCTGTTAATAATGCAGTAGAGTCCTTTGGTCTTTGTCCAAATATTTTTATTCATGAATGCATAGAGTACTGTTATTTATTAATTATTATAGTGTGGCAGATAAGTCCTAACCAGAATTACAGCCCCATTATGCTAGGCAGTGATGCATTACAAAAGCAGAATGTTGTTCTGCCAAATAGTTTTATAGTTCTTGCTTTTCTATTTTATAGAAGGGAGTTAAAGACTCAGCATGTAGATATCTCTTTTCCAGTGTTTCACAGGAAGACAGTGGCAGAATCTGGAAGACCTTATTTATCTTAGTCCACTTCCTTAAATAGAACAGCATTTTCCTTCCTTGCAGTAGTTAATAATATTTACTTAAAGCATAGCTAAGCTTTCTCCCACAGTTAGTAAGAAATGGCATTTAACTGCAGTTCAATAATGCCATAAATCTGAAACAATTAACATATATTCACTAGAGCAAAGACTTTGTTATTTTAATATTTGAGGGATATAAAGACTGTGATTTAAAGCAAACATGTGTCTGTGCATGTTGTATGCAAATATTGTATTTGTTTGAGTTTTGCTTTTTCCCTAAAGGAATGAACCAATTACTCCTCTCAAACGGAGCATGACATATACTGAAGTAAATGATTTGGAAAAAAAAAAAAAAAAAGTCAGTTAAATTGTGCAGTTATGGTAAAAACAAAACAAAAGTCTTCCGTGATTTCAAGAAATTTGAAATTAGAGTACAGCATTTCAAGAAGAAAATTAAGTAGAAATTTTCTGTGCTATAAATGCTGCTGCAAGCATATATTTCTACTCCATTAAGTTTCATTCACCTCCAAGAATATGGGATTCCCTAAATTCCAACTGTGGATGTACATGCCTTCCTGTAGGTGTCTGAAAAGCAATGCTGTGGTAGTGCAGGGAGAGGATTTAAGAGTATCTAAGCAAAAAATAGTTTATTTTATTTTTAAGAGAAGATAAATTCTTTTTCTCAGGCTTTGTATGTATTATACTCTTGATTTTTTTTCAAAGATTCAAGTCATGGAAATGCAAATGCTCTTAGCAGTTCCAATCCAGTTCCAGCAGTTCCAAAACCAGGCTCTATGAGGCAATGGGGTTTTCTCAGATTCACTGCATAGAGACAGAATCTGTCTGCAAAGGGTGGAAGAGGCATAAAGCCCCTGTCAACAGATCTCAGATTCAGAAGTGAAGGCTAATAGATGTATTTTGTGAAATATTTTATGCCTTCGTGCTTGCAAATAAGAATTATTTGGTAGTTTTTAAGTAAAAACAACACAAAACAAATCAAAAGTTGTGTGTGGACTTAATTACAAGAAGTGTTGTTAGTTTAGTACATCTGAGGTTAATTAAACACCATTTCTGGAAGTGATTTGCAAGCTTTTCCTTACTTTGATTTCTTTCACCAGGACAGTTTCCTTCTTGCTGAGTGGTGTCAGCAGGGAATGTTGATAGCAGTCCTTTAGCTCGCTTTTGTGATGTCCCAAAGCCACTCATCCTCCCATTTTAGAGAACTTGCCGATTGTTTTTGTTCCTGCGCAGAAAATGCCATGCCTCGCTATTGCTTGCCAAGCTCAGGAGACATCTCTATATCCAGAGCAAGGCAGAGGTAACTACCAGTGAAGGGGCACAGGTAAAACTGGTCTTGTGATTAAGTTATTCATTATTGGAAATAGCAGCAGACATGGAAGCTTGAATCTCAAAAAGTCTATAGAGAAGTTAGGCAAAGTGACTTGAACATGCCTCACAACTGAGTCTTTTTTTTCTACTGAAAAGGGAATTAAGCTTGCTGAGGAGTGAATCCAAGGTTTCAGGTTGTGTAAAAACACTCGCATCTTGTGACTGTGCTCCTTAAAAACCATATATGGAGTCCTGTGGTGATTTTTAAGTAGACAGGCACTTGATTTTGTTGATTTCTGTAGTCTGGTAACCATGCTGTTAATTTTGAAGGAAAGTTAAAATTTCTAGGGCAATTTCAAGGTAACTGTCAAAATATCTGGTGCTGCAAGTGAGGTAATTCTTAATAGCAGTGTCCTTGACACACGACCTTAAAAGACACCTTAAAATTGTTTCCCTGATAAACTTCATTTGACTCACTTTAGCTGATACTAAGGGATGCTGGTGAGGAAACCATGTCTTTCAGTCTGCTAAGTTAACTGTGCAGTTAACTGCTTAGTGATTCAACAATAGCAACTAAGCAGAAGAGACAGTAGAAGGCCTTGAACTTAGCAAATTTGTAACGGTGTGTTTAGCAAATGGTGTATTTGCAGTTTATTATATCTAATCTTACTACCTTTGTCTACATTAACTCAAAGTATCCTGTCAGAAAGATCTGGTATTTAAAGACTCAGATTACTCATTTAAGTGAGAACCATGAAAGTCTATAAACAAAGCTTGGTCTCAATTGTGACGAGGCAAAATTATCACATCATCAAGAAAATCTGTTCTGGAACATTTTTGATGTCCCAGGTGACTTCACCTGGTTTTTATTTCCAGATCAGCTTTCTTACTTGGTATTTAATTGCTAATGCACAGTACCATGTAAATGGCAGATGGTTACAGGGGGTCCCAGCAAGAGCTGGGACTTCTGGGGAAGCCAAGACTTGCTGCTTGTTGTTGGAAAAGAAAAGGATTTGCAGAATTGTGGTATCAGGCTAGAAGAACTGAATGCGTGAGTAGCTGTAGGTGGAGGAGTCTGGGGTATGAGAAGGGAGCAGAAGACATTCACAAAACGTCTCTGTGGCTCTGAGCATGTAGAAGGGACTGCCCAACAGAGAATATTTAGGTTCATTTGAGAGTGCTTTGTGGGTCAAGACCATCTTACCAAGAGGTAATATGTATAAATGTTACCAATTTATACATATTACCAAGAGGTAATATGTATAAATGGACCACTTTTTTCAACTACCTTCCTAATGAATGATGTTACCTTTCCCTGAAAACTTGGCTTTTGCCATCAAGGTGATCACAAGATACCTACTTAATTAATTAATTAATCCTACTCTGTCTGTGTATTGCTGTGATTCTGTGACCTACCAACTCTTTGGTCATCTTGAGAGCTATGTTTCTCCTTGTTTGCAAATGACTTGTTTTTTTTTTTTTTTTTTTGCCTTCTGTTTAGCAAAGCTGCAATTAATGTAAGGCATAATATAAGATGTATGGAAGAATGACAGGACAAGACAAACCTGTATAGTCTCACAAAGTTCAGAATGAAGCTGTTCTTACAGTATCGTTGTGAGGCTGCTTTCTAGTGTTTGTTTTTGTTAAAAAAAAAAAAACAAAAAAAAAAAAACAAACTTTCTGATTGTCCAGTATGTTTTTTCATTCTCTTTCCTTTTTTTGTATGACTTCTGTTCTCAGTGTCATAAGATTTAATGTAATTAAGATGCTTAAGACAGACTACTGAAAAATACAAAAGAATAATAAAAATAACAAGAATAATAAAAATAATAAGAATAACAAAAGAATAAGACAGATTCTAAATAAATATTTTGTTGGAAGACATGAGTTTCCGGGCAACATGGAAAACTGAGACTCCTTTTTTTCATGCAGTTTGTAAAACTGCTCATATTGAGAACCCTTTGTTTCTTTTAGGAAACCCTGGTTTTCATTACATGTGTTGAAATGGAAGGAGACCTGTATAGATTGTAGTAGATATCTTCCACAGAACTTGCCTAAATAAACATTTAAAGCACTTTTGAAGTAGGTCACAGCATGCCCAAGAAGTTTATTTTATTGGAAGAAGTAAATTGGAGTTTCTTTCTTGTGATTAGTCAATGAATATAAGAATTTCTTATGAAGACTTTTGGAATAAGACACCATGACATGCATATATATTAATAAATATATATATATATTTTTTACACGGTCATTTGACAGCAACTTCTAGTAAAAACATTATTTTAGTGGAAGACCTGTGAGTTCATATGCACATGTGTACTGTGCATTCTTGCTGTAAGGCATGAAGGTTTGGGTTTGAATTTAACTAACTCAGTGTAAGCCTTAGGACAGTTAAAGAAAATGAATCACAAAGAACAAGTTCTCTGTTTAAGTTCTTAACAGCTTTCATCAAATTATAAAATTTGCCTTGCATTTAAGTTTTATTTCTAAAAACCTCGAAACCAAACACACCTTTTTTTTCTCCCTCAGTACTGATCAATTTATTTGACAATATTAAGAGGGAGAAAATGCAAACCATGTCATCTTCTATTGTTCCTTTTTTAATGAAGTAAGGTGATTGTAGTTTACTACAAGAGTGTTTGATAAAAATATAAATATTAATAATTTACAAAAGGAGGTCCAGGTATGCCTCATGTATACCGATATAAATCTAGAGCTGTTTGGATGCAGAATTCAGGTTGAAATGTGTTCTGAAGCAGTGTAATGTCAATGAAATTTATTTAAGGAAACAGAAAACTTGTGTCTGAACTCTTGCAAAAACAAAATATCCTATATATCAGTTTCTTGAATGACGTTTGACTTAACGTTTGGTAAGAAGATAACACAAGGCAATATCATCTGGGAAGTTTAACAGAAATATTTTAGCCATAATAAACACCACTGCAGATTAATTCAGTGATCATGTACTCAGTTTTAGCAGAGCACTTATCTGAAACAGGAACTGCTTTTCTCAGAACTGCTTCAATTTTTGAGTTGTCAGAAATTACTTTCAATAATCAGCTCGTAAGGAATATTTTTGAGTGGAAGCTGTGCCTCATAAGTAAGAAGCTGAAATCTCAATAATCTTTTCATATTTAAGACAGTTGGATATAGAAAACTCTCTTAAATAAATAAATAAATGTCACTTTTGCACCAACAAGCTGACAAATTTAATACCAGTTATTGAAGGATTTTTCTGTAAAACTCAGCAGGCTATGAGGGAAAGTTATAAGAAGTTATAAACTCTTTATTTTTTATTTTTTCTTTTTTCTCCACACAGAAAATTAATTACTCTCCAAATCTGAAAAAAAATGAAGATTAATACTATTCCTGTGCTTAAGAAAGCAAGTGGCTGTACATTTTGAATAGATTTAAATTTTCATTTATTCATAGTGCATATTCAAATTAATGTGTCATATATAGTTATGGTACTCAGCACTCTAAGCACAGAGAATCAGGAGTGCTGCTAATCATTAAGGATGATTGTATAGGAAAACAGTGAATGTTGTGTACATCCAAATGCTTTTTCTGAGATACAACATTAAAATGAAAAGGTTTTTATCAATACAGTTTCAGTCTTTGCCTAGTTAGATATATTATTGCAGTCAGTCCCTGAATTTAGTGCACGTTTCTACTGAGACAAAGACAGGGGGTTCATAATTATTAATACGTTCAAAGATGAGTGTGATAGCTCTATTATGGAAAGATGCATATAAGTGTATCTGAAGGATGGGAGTCAAGTGGATGGAGCCAGGCTGTTTTCAGCAGTGCAGCAAGAGAACTAAGGGCACTGGGCACTAACTGGAACATAGGAAATTCCATACAACCCTGAAGAACATCTTTTTATGAGGGTGACATAGCGCTGGAACAAGCTGCCCAAACTGGTGGTGGATTCTGCTTCTCTGGATGTATTTAAAATCCACCCAGATGCTTTCCTGTGTGACCCTTTGGCAGGGAGCTGGCCTAGATGATCTCCAGAAGTCCCTTCCAACCCCTACAGTTCTGTGTCTGGCTGTACTCTATGACTAATTCTAATAGGTAAATTAGATAGGTAAATTAAGCATGAGATCAGTGATTGCAGTCATTTAAAATACGGGAGTCAGGCCTTTCCTACTGTCTCTGAGATGGGCAGAATGAACCTGGAAATGGTCTTTCTTGTGATTCAGTTGTGACGGCAGGTTTTATATAAAATGGATCTAAAGCGTTCATGACAAAGGTTTAATTTCACTTTGATCTTCAGTCATTGTCCACTGTCAGGTCTGTAATTTACCTTAGGCCACAAACTGCAGAACTGAATTAGTGAATTAAACCTTGGAGATGTGAGGAATGCACACACAGCATGAGGATAATCTTTCCAACTATGCCTTTGCACTCAGAATGTTAAAGAGAGAAATGTTGGAATTTTAAAGCCGCCTGGAGCATGTGGAAGGAAAATTAATGGAAGAAATTCCATTAATTCCCTGGGCCACTTTGGAAACATCAGCCATTGTTTCTGTGAAAGCTGGTTTTCATTCAGGACAGCAGTGGGTGTAATGCATGTAATGACATCAGCTGAAAGCTGCGGAATGTCATTATTCTAAAGTTACATTAAGAAAGAGAAAAGAATAAAACAATACATTGTTTTGAAAGGAAAAGAACAACATAATAAACCTCTTACAGTACCTCTTGGATCCTGCTTTTTAAATAAACATTGTCTCCTTTATTTCCTGAGCATTAATAAGTACAAAGCACATGCATTTAATAAGTTATGAAGCAGTAACTTTTCGTTTTGCAGTTGCCTCATTGTGTCGTCTTATCCTAACTGAAGTTAAAATATGCGCTAACTTGAACAGTGAGAGTATCTGGCTGCCTCATTAGTAGCATAATCAGAACTTGCTCTATGACAGCAGGTGGCAAATGAGTTTTTTAAGATGTTACCCATTGTAAAAATTAGTCTGTGCATTTTTTAAAAGGCTTTTTTTTAGGCCAGTGATTTTCTTGATGCCTTTGTTACTCTTTGAACTTAGCACTCCTTAACAATAATATGTTGTTGCTAGACTGCATGCAGCCACTTGTTTGGATAGCAAAGATTTAATATTTCTCAAGTAGTTATCAGTTAAAAGGGATCTATCAATCCAAATTTTGCTCTTTATAGGACATAGACACTACTGCTGAATTGGAAGAGAACATGTTGTTCATAACAGTATAGTTTTTTTTTAAATTTTGTTTTTCTTTTCAAGTATTTAATACAAGAAATAGATTTTGGAACTTGTGTAAATCAGAGTTCAGAAACATATCTAGGACCTTATCTACAGGTAGGATAATTTTCACTTGGTGAAAATTGAGATAAGGAATACAGATGTGTTCTATTTTAATTACAAATTAATCTCACTTACTGAAACTATGGGTGAATACATACCTTAACTAAAGAATTAAAATAAAATAAAAAATATAAATTTATATTTCTCTGATTGGAGAACATTACTTGCTGAAGTAAAGGAAATAAAAATCTTCAGGGCCACAATTACTTCCTATTTATCCTAGTCTAAGCCCTCTTGAAATGAATTTCTCAGGTATGTAACTAGAAATTTAATCCTTGCACAGCCAACAGTGAAGGGATAACACAGTTCAAGAGCTTAGCAAAGTGCAATTAGCAGAATTACAAAGCTCTACTACATGTATTGTAAGTGAGATGGTTCTTAAATAAAAAATACTTTTCATTATGAATATATATTGCTTTTTTTTGCTGGAAAATTTACACCACGTACTGGGTTAGAATATTTTATGACTATAGGAAAGTGTAGTTGACACGGATGGTACTAAGAAGAATTTTTGTTATGCACTGCTGACCTCTATTGGCTTGTTTCCACTATATACTGATATTTTGGCACTGCTTTTTTCTTCCCCTAAATATCATGTATGTGTATTTGTTGTAATTTAGGCAGTTTTGTAGCAGAATTTTAAATACTTTAGTATATGTTACTTATCGTGCACGAATGCATTCATTAAGAGATTTCCCACTCTTGGCTAGGTCAATTGAAAAAAAAAAATTAAGTTGAGGAGATGGTTTGGTATGTTTTCTCATGTATGTGAATTTACAGGTAAGCTTAAATAGTTCTACTGAAGCGGTGCCTTGGAAATGCTAAACTATAGATGTTAAAATAAATGTCCTATTTACACCTTTCCTTTGCCTCTGTTAGTCAAAACTACTTTTGTTTTAAAAAGAATAGTTTGGCAAATCAACAGACTGTGTCATAACCTAATCGGTTTTGAAACTGCAACATAAAATTTAAATTGGAAAAGATATTTAACTGTGGAAGATGTTCTATTGATTCCCTCTTAGAAATCAATGCCATAAAGTTGTGTTCTGTTTGCTCCAATTAATTTTAAGTCCATATTTAATACCTGACACCATCGTTCTGATGTTTTTACACAGGTGCATAATTCTATTTGCATTTGTAATAACACTGGTGTTTTTGGTGCAGTTGCACCAAAAAAAAGTTTGGTGCACTTTTATCCTTCTGTCACCTCCACTGGCTAATTCAGTGAAAGTATTTTGACCCCCAAAACAAGATTTTTAGTAAGAGCAGTCTACAAATGCCATTTGGTCTTCAGAAGTGGATAACATCATGTAGATTTATTTTCCAAGATTGCTTTATCTGAGAATGGGGCTATGGTTGGATGTGTAACTATTGATATATCATGTGTGTAAAGTGATCCTCAGTTTGCACTTTTTACCTGAAGCCATTGTGTGTGGTTGTTTCTAAGAGGAATGCTTGCTTTTGAAATGATTTTTTCAATCTGTCAGTAGGATTTTCTGGTTAGAGTATTGCACTGGAATTTCAGACCTTAATGACTAAACTGGCCTGAGAAAACAATTCAAGGAAAATGTCTTAAGAAGTAGGTTCTACATCATGGCCATCTGTGTTCAGGTTATAGGGGCATCCCGTGAGGTCTTGGTTGTCCCTGTGAGGAGATTCCTTATGGAATCACATGCGCCAATATAGGCAGATATGCAAGCAGGCTTTGATGACTACTTTGGCCTCAAAGTTTAAGTCAGGTCAAAAATATTTTGGGATTTTCTTCTTGATTTCTCTAATGAGAAACATAAGAAATAACACTGAGAGGTAGAATAATAAGGCTTTGAAAATGCTTGGGAGTGCATGATCCCCATGGGTAAGTTATATAACAAATGCACAGAAAGGAGATAATTTTTCTTCTTTTTTATTGCTGTCAGAGAATAACCAGGAAGTTTCTAAACCTTTGGGATTCCTTCAGATCTAAAGTTACCCAATTATGATGCGGTCCTAAAGTGATTGGGCCCATCTTTTTGAAACAGAGAAAGAAAGTGCTGCTCTGGCTGTTTCCTTCTCAAACTTCTGTTGGTGAAAGAGCATTTCAAAGGTCAGTTCCTTCAAAGCGAGCTCTAATTAAACAAAGTTTGTTTGTTGAGAAATGTCTCACAGCTCTTTGCACTCTTAGCAGTCATAACTTGCTTATTAGGACAAAAATACCCCATTGCATCAAGCTAGATTTAGCTATACCAAAAGTCTTTACTGACAGAGAAATTACTGATGTTCTTCCTGTATGCTGAAGAATTTTCCAGCCTCGCTCTTAGCCAGTGAAGCTGCAGTGTTCATGACATTTTCAGCTAAACCTAAGTTTTAGGCTTGGGGCACATATGTACATCAGGATAAGGATGTAACAGGGATCTTGCTGAAGATGAATATGGTTTGAGGTAGAACCAAAGGTCAAAAGAACACTGTGTGGATAATGTGCAGTAAGTGATGACAGGAAGGAAGATCAGGGAAAGGTAGAAAACAATGCTGAATGACAAGCAAAGCTTTGATATAGATTGACTGGGGACTTAGAATTAAAAACTGAGGAAAAATGGTCTCTGTATTAGGCTGGCTGCCTTGGCTGTGTAAAACCTAATCCACAGAGAAGGGGAGGCCCCAAGTCCCCAGCAATCCCTGTATGCTCTTTGCAGTGTCTGGCTTTCTGGAACTTTCAGGAGATTAATTTGGAAAAGGTGATGACCCATATCAAGTGAGGTTGTAGCGTAACTCAGTGAGCACAGCCTGATACAGCTCTGTTAGAGCTAACAGATCCGTGCCACTGGGGAGGTGAGACTGCCCATCTTTGATGGTCTGTATCCATGACCAACTGGTGTCTGATGGCTGAAATTTACAGGCAATTCAAGTGATCTGTTAAACTTCTCACTGATGGCTACTGAATCCCTCTTTACAACACCATGATGGATGCAGCTAATCAGTTTTATCACTGCACTAACAACTGTCCTATTTAATCTAACCTTACAGTGTATTCCATGGCTGTGCTAAGCATATAATAAACATCTAAACATAATCATGTGTGAGTTTTTTCAGAAGGAACTTTATATTAACACAACTATTATTTTCTAAGAGAAAGTATTTAACAAAAACAAACAAACAAAAAAAAAAAACAACAAAAAACAGGAGAAATTGAGTATTTTCTGCTGGAAATATTATAAGATTGAAGGAAGAAAAAGTGTACTTCAATTTCCTTTCCTTATTTGAGCAATCAGCCCTGAAAAGCTTGAAATAATAGAAAATGAGAACCTGAAATATTGTATTTTCAACTCAGACTGGTTTATCTGATTCCCACAAGAATACTACAAGTTAGATTTCTCTATATGTCTCTGCAAGTATACAGTTTCATAATGATGATGTAATTACTGTGTTGGTTTCAAAATATGATCACACTCTGTACGGCTGCAGCTCAGCAATGAGCATCAGGCACCACTGAGAAATGGTATGATGCTCGTAGCATCACAGAATGGCTTAGGTTGGAAGGATGTCAAAGATTGTCTAGTTCCAATCCCCTGCCATGTGCAGGGTAGCCAGTCACTAGATAGGCTTCCCAGAGCCCCATCCAACCTGGCCTTGAACACCTCCAGACACAGCTTCTCTAGTTAGTCTGTTCCAGCAGCTCGCCATCTTCTCAATGAAAAACTTCCCCTTGACATCTAATTTAAATCTCCCCTCTTTTAGTTTAAAGCCATCTCGACCTATCACGATCAACTTGTGAAAAAAGCTGATTTCTCTTCTGCTTGTAAGCTCTCTTTACGTAGTAGAAGGCTCTAGTGGTTATTGCCCTTCACGCTAAGTCCTCAAATTCAGCAGTTCCAGAAGTTTAGAAAAAATTGTTGTGCCTTGAGTCCCTGTTAAGTCTTCAGCAGGAGTTTTTTATATTCTAATCTCTAGACAGCAGTGAGTGAACTGTGTTAATCAGCATAATAGCTCTCTTGCTTCATTAATTGCACCCTTCAAGAACATTCCTTAAGAAAAAATATCTTTTATAAAGTATAAGGTTTTTAGACATTAAATGCATACATTTATCCTCTTAAAATATTTATAATAGAGAGATTGTGTAACTACTCTTTTTGAGATAGCTTTGTGAGAACAGAGAACAGACCTTGTGTGTGTGGTGAGTAACTGGTCCAGCAGTGTGAGGGGCAGAGAGCTCTCTGTGCGTTCCTGTACCTCCGCCAGCAGTAACACACTTCAAAGTAATGGCAGGTTAAGCGAAAGTCTGCAGAGCTCTGCAGGATTTTGTATCATGCACTGGATTATGTCCAAAGGTCACGTTCTCTAACGATAGACTCTCATGATGTTCAGAAACCAAAGAAAAATCAGAATTATAGAATTGTTTGTGTTGGAAAAGACCGTTAAAGGCCATCTAGTCCACCTCCCCTGCAGTGAACAGGGACACCTTCAGCTAGATCAGAGTGCTGAGAGCCCCATCCAGCCTGACTTTGAATGTCTCCACTGCTGGGGCATCCACCACCCCTGTAGGCAACCTGTTCCCAGTGCCTCACCACAATTACTGTAAAAAACTGCCTTCCATGTTTCCAATCAAAATCTCCCCTCTTTTAGTTTCAAACCATTTTCACTTGCCCTATCTCAGCAGACCCTGTTAAATAGTCTTTCCCCTTCTTTCTTATTGCCTCCTTTTAGATACTGAAGAGATCCAAGAATAAAATGATGTAACTCACTCTCCTAGGAAGATTGCTGTGCTTCAGTGTAGCACTTGAGAACTCTGACACCTTGTATGGGAACTGTTGAATCATGTCCTGAACCACTGATTGGTCACCTGAGGCAAGTACTGAGTCAGCCACAGGGGCACAGGTGGAGGTGATAATACCTGTGTGATTGGAAGGGGTGGAGCCTGGCTCCACCTCTCCCAAACCCCATTAAGGGCTGACCACCACCAGGGAAGGATCTCTTCTTGGAGATCCCTCCTGTGTGGAGTTGATGGTGAGTCTCAACTATCATAAAAGGTGAGCTGCTCTCTTCTTGCTAGTTATCTGTATACCATCTACATAAGCTTACCAAAAATATACCGTCTTCTGCACTATCTTTCTTGAGTGCCATTCTTGTGGGCTATTTGCCCTACACACCTGTACAGTAAGACACACATAGCTTCAGACAGTCTTATAACTGGGGCAGTTAGCTGCCAGCATGCAGGCTGTGCTGAAGGTGCCCACAATTATGGTGTCAGTGCTCTGTGCCCTTTACTTTGTGGCTGTTTTCCTGGTGCTATGATGAAGGCTGTGAGACTCTGTTCTGTTGTTCCAGAAATAGATTTAAGAGCTATTTGTTCTCATCACCTTCTGAGCACAGAAGCCCTATGCTCAAGCATTTCCATCTCCTTTCTTCTTCATATGGTCATGGGTTATTAAGTAATGACAGGGAACAGTGAGTGACACATACAGAAAGCAGTTAAACGTCATTAAAAGCACTGTTGTCAGAAGAACACCCAGCTGTCAGGGTAAGAGCGTGTCTGAATTCACTTTGTACCATGGGTGTTCATTGTTTCATTTATTGGTGCCACCAGACTGCCTTTGTGCAAGGGAAGTACTTGATTGATGATACCTACGCTGGTGATCTGCCATGCATGAGTAAAGCTTAACATTTCCTGTGACTGAAACTTTTCTGCATTACCAGTATTGGAGCTTTAATTAGACCTTACAGCCATAGGCAGCTTTGATGCTATGTGAGTCAGATGCCCCAAGAGTGCCCATTTCAATCTGTTGGCCTTTGGAATTGTAACCTTTCTAATGTATATGGAATTAACCAGTATGAGTAGGAAATTTTCAGTGACCAAAAAGACCAAAGATTTTTACCAGTTGTTGACAAAATAGTTCATTGTTGGTGGATTTTGTTTGGTATGCCATATCAGGAAATGTAACTTGCTGTATAACCAAGGGCAAAGAACTGACCATCCTTATATCCTCACTGAATGGGAGTCAGACTGAGGTGCTCTCCCTGTATTATCCTATACTAAAAATAGAAAGACATCGGATACTGAAAAAAAAAAATAAAATCCAAATTACCTGTTACTGCCCTAATATTTCCAAAATAGGGATGATATTTTAGGGAATTTTTCAAATTTACTTTGGTAGTTGCTGCTTATTAGTACCTCTGATAGAAATAGGGAATTCACTGTCTCAACACAATGGGGAGGCGAAGTAAAGGTTTTGCTGTACAGGCACTTTTTCTCTTTAATTTGCCCTTTAAAGATAAAAGATCTTTTTGTGTCTTACTTCATTTCTGTTACAGCTACAGTAGAATGGCAAAGAAATAAATCTTGAGAAGTTCAGTAGCGCAGTGAGTTCTTGATTACTTGTCCCACTAGGGTTTCTGCTATGGCACCAGGCTGTGGTGTGGAGTTTCAGGTGCTGCCATGCTTCAGGTGAGAAGAAAGGAACAGTAATAAAACCATTTCTGGGAACATCAAAACTCCTCTCTTGATTAATAAATATCAGGAAAATATTTATTTAAGGACTGTGTACAGACAGCAGAGGGAAAAGACATTCAGTGTATCTAGAAGTTCTGTCTTGGGAAATTCCAGTAGTGCTCTAGGATATTTGCATTGTGGAAGTGTTCCCATACATTAAGTCAAGAGTAACTGTTGGGAAAACAGATCTCATCTACAGGGCAACCAGCTAAAGCTGTTTGCTCGTTCTACAAAATCAATCAACCTTTCAGCTGGGGATGCTATGAATTAAGCTATGAATTAGATTGAGAAGAACAATAGTAATAGTTTTAAGAAAATACAGCTTTTGTACTTGAAACCATTTTGAGTTCCCTACACCAAATGGTGGAAAGAGGTACACAGTGTTACGCTCTTGAATGTTCAGTGCATGTCCTGAGATATTTAGTTGGTGCTATTTCACATTAGCAACAGGATGTGGAAATGCAGACCATCAGGTAGTGTGATCCAGACTACCAGAGACAGTTGCCCAGGTGTAAGGAACAGAAACCAGACCACATGCTGTCCACCATATAATATGAGTTATTGCCACACGGAGAATTTGATCTCACAAACAGTTCACAGAAAGTTCCCATAGTCCTTGAATGTCCACTTGGTATTTTTACGTTGCATTTAATTCTGCGTGATTCATGAAATATTCATTAATGCTTTCTGTGACTTAGTACTTGCCATGGTGGGTGTTTAATCTTAGACAAAGGACATCTTTTTTTCTATCTAGGAAATAGTGAAAAATGAACATATATTTTGTCGCCATTTGATCGCTTCTGTAGTTTGCACGTAGTTTGAGTTGTGGAAAAGTGTTTTTCACAAAGACTGAAACAGTTGCAGTGAAAGGCTGTATAAAGTGCTTATTCCTACAGGATTTCAGAGTTTTATGTTGTTTGAAGATAGAGTAGTTTTGCATATTTTCTACAGCCCTTTCATCTGAAATAATAGTAATACTTAGCACTTTCCTGCTTCAAAGTGCCTTACAGATGATAATTCCACTACATTCCAATGATACAGTGAGCATTTTATTTGCCCAAGGCAATGAAGGGAGTTCCTGTCATCTGTAGGATTAAAGTAAAAAGGGGAAGGATGTGTATGGAGAGGAATATTTTCAGGCAAACTTTACAACTGTGTTTACTCACTGAAAGTCCTCTTCATCCATTGTCTTTTCCAAAGTCCACATTTTGGTACTAAATGCTGAGAGCATTAGGAAAAAAAAGTGAGAGGCAAACATCTCAGGTTTGGATTTGTTCATGGACTTTTCTTTTTGCGCCTAATTACACCCAGACATCTGGTGCTCTGCTGTTCAACTTCAGAATCAGGTCTTAAACAAAGTGAATACCTCTGTTGGGGAGGGGAGCGTGGGACTTAGCCCTTGATATTAGGTAATGTAGTGGAAGCAGGGTAATATTGCATGGCCTTTAATGAATAAATCAGGGTGTAAAAGTTAAACCCCTGATCAACTGTTGGCGTGCTGAATTTTCAGTTTCTGTTTGTGTCTACAGAGGGCAGCAAAGAGCTTTAGTTGAAAACCTCAGCTGTTAACCTGCAATGCCTGCTTTGTCTTTGATAACAGCTTTAAATAACAACAGGAAAATATTTTCAGAGCATTCCGTAGTTTTATGAATCCAAGTATAATGACGGTTCTGCTTGGGGTGGCTTCCAGTTGTGAAGTAGCATGGTCAGAATTAACAACCTGACCACAGGCAGAGGATGTTACCAAATCTAGACAGTGTCTCATAATCACCACTAAGCTCAGTTCATCAGTCTCAGTGTCTGCAGGTGATGCAGAATATTAGAAACAGGATTTTTAATGAACTTTAGGAAACCTATTCATCGTCAAATCCACAGCCTTGAAAATCTGGCTGGGTGCATGCCCTAGACAGATTAACCAACACTGAACTGAAATTCACCACTTCGTTATTCTTTGAAAGGAAACTTTGCTTCCTCATACACAGATATGGCAGGAGGCAAATTCACTGGCAGGAGTGAAGAACTGTTTACAAAGTGAAGGAAGGAAGGTGGGCCACAGGGTGTTTGGAGGGAAAATCCATAAGCATCCTCACACTAAAGGAAGAGGGAAACGATAGGCACAAGTCCACTTTGCAGTGTGGTCGGTGCAGCTGATTCCTTTGAAGCAGAGATGTGAGTACACGAGGATGTTAGCAGAATGTCTAGACTCTTGCATCTAAACTTCTCATATTCTCCATTATTTTCTCAGCTACCTGGCTTAAGTCCAGATTTTGGTGCCAGTGAAATTAGTGGGAATTTTGCCAATAATTGCACTAAAACTAGCAGGAATGCCCTTAATTAATTCCTTTTGATCTTGTGTGTTCATCTGCTGTGCTGTTGCGGTGTTTGGTGTTCATAGTACCTCTGATTACCTGCATGTACGTTTTGTGATTTGTAAGTACGCCTGCCAGCAATGTGCCTGTGTGGCCAAGAAGGACATTGGTATCCTGGGATGCGTTAAGAAGAGCGTGGCCAGCAGGTTGAGGAGGGTGATCCTCCAGCTCTACTCTGCTCTGCTAAGGCCACATCTGGAGTCCTTTGTCCAGTTCTGAGCTCTCCAGTTCAAAAAAGACAGGGAAGTGCTAGAGAGAGTCCAGAGGAAGGTTACGGAGATAACGGGCCCTGGAGCATCTCCCATAGGCTGGGAGACCTGAGTCTTCTCAGTCTGGAGAAGAGAAGATGGAGGGATGATCATATCAAGGAGTATACATGTCTAAAGGGTGGGTGTTGAGAGGTTGGGGACAGGCTCTTTTCAGTGGTGCCCGAAGACAGAACTAAGGGCAATGGACACAAACTGGAGCATAGGAATTTCCATCTTAAATGAGGAAGCACTTTGAGGGTGACAGAGCACTGGAATGGCTGTCTGGAGAAGTTGTGGAGACTCTTCTCTGGAGATGTACGAACCTGCCTGGGCACTTTCCTGGATATCCTACTGATTTAGCAGGAGTTGGACCAGATGACCTCCAGAGTTCTCTTCCAAGCCCTGTGTTTCTGAGATTCTTTATTTTTACTATGATATGTCACTCATGTACTTTGATTCTTTAAAATAGATGGAACAGGCTAAGTGCTGGCCCTGACCTCATCCATTGACTAGAATTCATCTCTGTAACATCCTTATTGAAAGGCACAAATTAAGATGTAGAAAAATCCATCTATACATAAATACTTTCTTAAAAGCCATTGGAGTGGTGAAACATTTGACACAGATTGCTCAGAGAGGTTATGGAATCTCCATTCTTGGATGAGACCCTTAGCTGCCTGCTGGGGGTGACCCTGCGTGGAGCAGCTGAGACTGGATACAGAGGATCTCCAGAGGTCCCAGTGAATTTTCAGTCATTATGTGATTTCACACCCCTGTTCAACATAACATAATGGTTTGACAGCCATCAGCAGTTCTGTAAATCCAGTAAAAGCTGCATTAAATGTTCATTCAGATAGAAAAGTTAACACTTATTTAAATTAACTGGATTATTTTTCCTAATAGTCTCAACAAATTAAAATGCATAATAAAAATGCAGCATTGTTTAGAAGGTGATCTCCTTATCTTGCTGCCTGATTTGCATTGAGCAGGTTTTTTTCCCCCGACGTCTGTGATACTGTGTGTATTCTATTTAAATACGCCATGTTATCGTTTCCTTTGTATCATAAATGTTCTGGACTTCTGATGTCATTCACAAGTCCAGAGCACAAATAAAATGTTAACCATGGTAGAAATCTCTCAAGCATGTAAAGAAAATGGGCATACTTTTTCTTCATAAGTCTTGTAATATTTCCACCACAATATAAAATAGGGCTGTTAGCAAACTGAAAAGTTAATGGCTGGACGTTCCTGAAAGTCAACACGTGAAGTTGCTACTTTGCTTTTACAACCTCAGTTCTTTTGTGTGAGAGCTTTTTTTTGGCCATGAGGCAGTATAAAAAGCAGTATATATTAAAAAAAAATAAAAACATAAAAAAGGTTAAAACAAAATCTGAATCTCCTGTGATCATTCAGAGAAAACCTGGCAGGGAGGACCAGAAGGAATTCAGAAATTGCTATACTATGCTGTTCGGCTTGCATCAGAGAAAAAAAAAAAACCTTTAATTTTGTAACTTCACCTCACATTAATCATTCTCAGATGTTAGTTCCATCATTCACTAATAATCTCTAGTTACATTGCTTTCCTATCCTTGGCAGCAGCACTTAGAGTACTTGAAGACTGCGTGCATGTTTAATGTACTCAATTACTTCCTGCAGTTTTAGATTAAACTATCCTGATACAGCTTGTTTGTTTCCCCCTATCCTTGTCTTTATTGCAGTGTGGACTCTGTCCATGGCTGACAACTTTCTTGATGAACATCCACTAATCATGCTTTCTGCTAGCCAGTGGAGAGGCTGATTATAAGAATGCAGGGTGGCATTTTTAAGTAGAAAATGTCCCCAAAGGGACATATCCTAAGGGCTACTCCCTATCTAAATCTTTTTAACTTGGAAGTTTTCCAAGTCTCTGAGCTGGAAATCAGACCCCAGACCTTGAGGTGCAGATATGTATTTAGTTGGGAAGAAAAGCTATCTTTTGAAGTACCTAAGAGGACAATATATGTAGGCTGCTCTAAAAGTAATGCCTCCTATTTATTTCCATGCAAATTACAAGAGGTATAAAGAACGCAGTATCAGTAGTTGATAGAGAAAAGTTTCAGCTACAAAACAATACCTCTCAGCATAGTCACCATTATTAGCTATGTATTTTCACACATAAAAATCTGCACTACCAGATGTGGCCCACTATTTCATGACTGCTATTATGGCATCATTGCTATAAAAATATTGTCCACACTGTCTATCTCTCATTGTCCCTAACAGATGGAAATCAGAAGGTCCCAAATGTAGTCTGTACAGTGGGTGTGATAGGACAGTCTATACAAAGACTGGCCATGTGCTCCACAGTCTTCAAAGTGATATGAGGCCTGGCATTTTCATGTTGCAAGAGGAAAAATTTTTTTCTCTGGCCTGATTCTGGAAGTTCAGCCTTCAGCTTTGTCAGCATTGTGATGTAGTGGTCAGAGTTGATGCTTTGTCTGGGTTTCAGGAAATCCAGAAGGGGTCACCTCTTTCCTATCCCAGAAGACAGTGCACATCACTTTATCCACTGAGGTTTGTGTCTTGAACTTTCCTTTGATGGGGAAGTCACATCTCACCACTCCAAGGATTACCATTTTTACTCTGTCTTGTAGTGATAACACCATGTCTCATCACTGGTAATGATGCAATCCTGGAAACTATCACCTTCAGCATTTTATTAGTTTGGTAGGTCCTGGCAAACTTACATATGTGTTCTTTGTAATCTGCTGTTTTGTGCAAATAAATTCACTGTGGCACCCTCCAGCAAGCATCAGTGAATGTCATTGGGGAGCTACAGCCTCTACTGCTGGACCACCAATATCCACTTCTGACAACGTGGGACAACATAATAAAATAGAAGGCATTACTTTTAGAACAACCCTGGTCCTTTATCAGATACCAACTGCAGTTCAGTTGTGGTGATTTACTTTGGCTGAATGGACCGATAAAAGCTTTGTCTGACCTTTTCTTCCTTCTTCATCCACATTTCTTAAATACCTGAATAATATCACTGTGGGCCTTTTGTTTGCAATAAAATCTACTACAAGATGCAGAGAATTCTTATTTGAAAGGTGGGGAGTAGATTCACAGTCATAAATTAATACGTTTTTTACATATTGTATGTAACTGCAATGTTGTTTTCTGGGAGAAGAGAAGGCAGGAGAGAATTACCAGAGAGGAATCCTCTATGGTGCTTGCAATGATTTCTGCAGGAAAAAGGTTTAAGGGGGGGGAATCTGCTTCCTCGTGTACTTACTGGCTCCAGTCATGACATAGCAGAGCAAAGAAATGAGAGAGAGAGATAAGTAGGTGAAGGATAAGGAGTCTTAAAAAGAAAGGTTCTTTAAACATTAATCTGAAAGCAAAACTCAGGCTATGCACTGTTGTGTTATTACTTTGAAGAAAGTAGGAAATTAGGAATTGTGTGGGTTGGGTTTGTTAGTGTTTTTGTTTGAGTTGAAATTAAGATTTTAGCAATTCATAGTTGCCTATGTTTGTCTGGATTTATTTGAAAATAGCTCAATGTTAATGAATCGGAGTACCTGAAATATCCTTAAAATAAATAATTAAAGAGTGAAACAATGTATTAAGAAAACCAACCCAAACCTTGCTGTGCTCATTCTCACCATGGAGAAGAAAAATGAATTAAAGATGGGATGCCCTAGAAGAGAGAGACTTGGAGACCCTAGGGAAACACAACTTGATATGCAACGTGTTCTGAATGAGTGGTGTTTTTCATATTCTCTCTGGACTCTTAAAAAAGCTTGCTTTGACCTTTGTGGTGAGCAGAATGGAGTATGGCCAAACAATGGCTAAGGAACCACAAGGGAATAGGCATTACTGAAATAAGCATGGCCCCACTATCAGTTCCGGTTGCTTGTTTTATTTTATTTTATTTTTTTTTTTCCTAACTGCTTTGTTTAATGCTCCATGGAGTATCATTAGCTCTCCCTCTGGGTTTTAAGAGTCCTACTTTGTAGGTGATGGATCCCTGGCATCAGTAGGTCATCTGGGAGTGGTGAAAATGTTGCAGGAAGGTTGAGGGGAAAGAATATACCCAGAGGACCCCATAAGAAAAAGCGAGTCACTGACTCTGTGTTTAGTACCTACAGATTTGAAGTGAACTGTTTTCTTGCTCTTCTGCTATACCGTAGTACCACTGTTTTGCCAGCCCTGTATTCAGGACAGTTCTGTAGGTGGTTGCTTCCTGCAATGTCTTGGTTATTTCCGTTCTGACAGGACTGCACAGATGCTGCAAGCCTAAATATTAAAGTGTAATATGAAAAGAAGACAGTCGTCATAGATTTTCCAGTGGCTAATGCTGTGTAAATAGTGTCATGGTACTGTTGGATTTATTTTTAATTATTAAAGCAGCCTAGGGAAGTGCTGTCAGAAAGCAGTGATGATCTGTCCATTGCTCGTTTAGGCATAACGACGGGCTTGGCTTGGAGCAAGTTGCAGTGCAGATGAAGTGTTGTCTGGGTTTTTTGTGCCTTTCTTGTTCTCAAGTAGCAGAAACGTAATCTAGAGCTGCAACAGAATTTCATACTAGGGCAGATCCCTGTGGAGTAGTAACTCTGCTGTACGTTTCTCAGATAAGCCATAATCGTTCACTTATCTCCTCCTTTTATTGTTTTGGTATGTTTTTGAGCAGTTAGGAAATGGGAATAGTGCTCTGTCAGAGGTGTCATTGATCTATTCCCTCCCTTACTTAATATTTTCTTGTGCGAAGTTTCTCTCGTTATATTCAAATTACCATTGGACCCAGTAAAATCTTAGGAGGTTTCCTTTATGGATGTGTTCATGTTTTGTTATGTTAGGTTTTTAGGGGTTTATACATATGGAAATACTCACAGAACAGAATTTAAATAAGCCAAGGGCATATAAATTATAAATAAATAAATATACTGATGGTTTGATTAGGTGACAGTTTGACTAGATGACCTTAGAGGTCTTTTCCAACTTTAATGATTCTATACACAAAACATATCTTAATGTGTTTTCTTGCATGTAATATGTTGCCTTTTCACGCCCTATTGCAGCAGTTCTGTCTTGTTTTTATAAAATCACTATTGTTCAGACTTCCTCAGTGTTCCTACCTTTCAGAGTTAGATGTGCACTAGGATGCTGATTATTTTTGCTGTTGCAGAGTTGAGTCAACTCACTGCAATTATAAAAGCAGTTTATTCTATTTGTTTGAAGGAAATGATGATACAAGAGTAGTTTATGCTGAGCCAGGTTCTTATTTGTGGAGAGGAGTTCAGAAAAGACAACCTCTGTAATTTTGCAAACAAGGAGATCAGTAAGTAGCGAGGACGTGAGACATGAAGCAGGACTGCAGTGTCAAAATATGGACACCCAGTGCTGTTTGAGATGCCCTCATATGTCTGAGACATCCGCAGAAAACATGCTGATATGACACCGGAGCTCAGGGAGACCTGTGCTGTTTGGGATGGGCAGCTTGGAGCCAGGTGTCCAAGAACCAATCTAAAATGGGCAGAGATGCCTTTTTTTTGTGTTTGTAGGCACTGGAAATCTGCTCAATGCTCTGTGTTTACACTGTCTTGCATTAGGAGGTGGAGATGGATCTCAGATTCTTAACTGTTTTCATTCCATCTCCTGCTCCTCTTGCCTCTCTTTCATCCAAAAGTCCTGACCCTCTTTAAGTCATTAGGAAGGGAATGCTTTCAGAACTGCTTATCTGTAGGTGTTTATATCTAGATTGTCATAAGTTGTAGGAGCTTGAAACCACACCTTGAATCTTGTGTTCTCTGTTCCCTGCAGAGATTTTGCCATGTTATTCAGGAGAGTGTGTAAAGCAATACACTGCAGCAGCTGTGGATGCAGAGATTTCAGCAGAGCCAGACTTCTCTCCAGCTCATTGAATTCAGAGGTTTACTGCAGCATAAGCTGTATTAAATGTCTAAAGGAGTATTTCTTTCAAATCACTGTCAGATGAAATCTTCTTCTCAACCAGTCTTAAACACATACCTTTCAAATACTTTGAAATATCAATAATCATAACAATCCAGAACTTGATGTCTAGATGAGCCATGAAGGTCATGAAACCACGTTGCAGGATGTCTCTTTTCAGCCTTTTATACTATATAGAAGTCATTCAAAGGCTTGTGGTTTGTCTTGTGATGGCACATAATGCATAATGTCAAGGTGGTTGGACAGTTTCGAGTGGGCAGGAAAGAGTTACGAACACAGAGGGGAGTGATAAGCAGAGATAAATTTTCACTGTTCCTTTCGAATCATGATGTTAGCATCAATTCAGATTCTCCTAGAAATTCTGGATGGAAACACAGCAAATACTGGCACTCACTCCTTGCAGAGCGCCAGGATTTTTTCACAGTGTGAAGGAGATCCCCAGGAAGCTGTTAAAATATTAGAATTTACAGTGTTAATGTGTTTAATTGTAGGCAGTTCACAGGCTAGAAATGTCATGTACAACTGATCTTTCATTATTCATGTGCAGAGCCATCCAGTTCTTCATTGCAGCTGTAACCCCCCTCAGAGAAGGCAGGTCGCATTTTGTAAAGGAAAGGAATGGCAGAAAGGCTAGAATATTATTGTTCAGAAGGTCAGGTGGGAAGGAGGATCTGTTATTGGAAGCCCTGTGTACATATAATAAGGGTGCATTTATAAAATGACAAGTGGTAAAGATAGCTTCTGCCTCATCTGGGAAGTAGTTACCACACATCCTGTCAGCTGGAAAGAAGTAGTAAGACACATTAATTAGCTGATCTGCTTTCATGGATAGAGGAAGATAAAGCATGTTGGTTTAAACCTTTGTGAAACCCTCTGTTCACATCTGTTTAGGACCAAGTGTGCAGTTTCCAAAGCTGACAGACAATAGCTCAGTAATCTCAGCCACCAGACTACGTGCTGCCAGCCCTGGGAGAAAACAGGGCTACGGAGGGATGCTATCCTCAAACTGGGCCTGGGGAGCTGAGGAAGCCTTCAAGATCTAAGAAATTCATGAAAGTTTCAGTAAAGATGTGAATGTTCAGCATTAGCAATGGAAATGCCATGACATCTTTCTGTTGAGGTCTAGAATGCAAAGATTTTTCAACTAAACTTGGACAAATGTAATGGAAATGGAAATACATTCTCTGATAAAATTAATATTGTGGCATTAAAGTCCGTTTACGTCATTGTTTAAATTTCTTCCCTTTTAGTCTCATAAGTAAGGTGATTAAATTTATGTGTATATGCTATCTGATTCTGCTTACTCCAGTTCACTCAGAACTGAGAATTATACAAGTAATTATTTTCATATCTGTGAGTAAGATTAAATGAAGTTATACATAGCGTTTCTGTGATGTGGTTCTTTTTCTACGAAGATGTTGTCACGGCCTTTCATAGAATCATAGAATGGCTTCAGTTGGAAGGGATCTTAAAGCCCATCCAGCTCCACCCCCACTGTGAGCTGGCTGTTCCCAACCAGCTCAGGCTGCCCAGGGTCCCATCCCACCCACCCTTGAGCACCTCTGAGGATGGGGTACCCACAGCTTCTCTGGGCAGCTGTGCCAGGGAATCATCTATGCCCTCTGAGTAAAAACAATTCCTCCTGATATCTAATACAAATCACCCCTCTTTTAGTTCAAAACCATTCCTCCTTGTCCTATGACCTATGTAAAAAGTCAGTCTTCTTCCTGCTTATAAGCTCCCTTCAGGCACTGAATGAGAAAATACTGTTACTCATTTCCATTAGCTAGGATTTTTTTTTATTACAGGCTGTAGTTGTAGTGGTAGAAAGTCAGCACCTATGCACAGGTTTTTATCTACAGCTACCTGCAAGTTTGCTTCTATTTCTAAAAGAGCAGGGATAAATGCAAAAAAAAATATTCACAGAAATTTGTAAAGTGTGTACTTCAGCCTCATCTTTTATTGTGGTAACACCGCATAGCTATTCAAATGCAAAATTTAAACATGGAGATGTGCCTTCATTCAATTTCTTACTTATTCTTAGAAAAAAAGATTCTGATTGTTAATCACATTACCTAATTTAATGCAAGAGTGACATTCATTAGTTAATTGGCATTACACGTGTGTAATTCATAAAGTTAGGAGTGTGTTATCAACATGTAAGGGGGACCTCTGCAACTCTTCTTGTTTCCTTCAAAATTTTAGAGGACGTGAAAATCATGGGTAAAGCTTGTATAGATTTCAGATGGGCAATAAGTTTACCACCTTCTCCTGCTGAAGATTTTGCTGCTTTCTGAATGTTTAGCAGTGTTCTTTAAGGTTCCACAAACATGTTAGTGGAGACCATCACAGTCTTAAAATATCAAAAAACAAGATGACATATTTTGTAAGTTTAAAGCAAATCTGCTATTCCTCATAAAATAGTCAAGTATCAGTCCTGGTTGTGGATAAAGGGCTGCAGAAGAGTGAGCAAGATCTTACCTTTATTAATTACAGATCAGTTATGTGCACAAATAAGTGCACAAAGTTGCTGTTTCTCCTTTCCTTTCTCTTTTCTTGTCATTATTTTTATCATCATATTGCACTTCCCTTCACTCTGTAATCCCCTGAAATATTTCACAGTCCTGATTTTCGCATTCCAGCTTTACAGTTTTCCTGTGCCCAGTCAACTCTGTGTTGTTCATAATCTTTCCTGTTTTCATGCACATCTTTATCTCTCTATATCCCCTTATCTGTTCCCTTTAAAATCTCCTTATCCTAGATCCAGAATATACCCTAACCTTACTTGTGCTGCAATCTCCATCCCCTGACTTCGATGACGTGCATGTTTCAGTTGCCCAGTTCAACTCTCAGGTCAGATGTTTATCCCTTCTGATTGCTTTTTCTATGAGGCAGCTGTTACTGCCCCACTTTGGTGTAACACAGTCAGAAAAGCTCGAACAGCCAGTAAGCATGTGTTACTATCAATGCAAAAAAACCTTTTTGCCTCTTCCTACTTGTTTGTGAAATTAATGTGCTGTAAGTCATTGCAGAAAGCTGAAGAAAGACATGATGTAACATTTGCTTCAGAAATCTGCATTTGTCCTAATTCAAACCTGGGTGCATAAAACCTATGAAAAAATTCCATTATCTTTACCATAGCAGTTGGATCACATTCATTATTATCATAGAATGTAGAATCATAGAATGGTTTGGGTTGGAAGGGACCTTTAAGATCATTTAGTTCCAAGCCCCTGCTGTCAGCAGGGACACCTCCCTCTAGACCAGGTTGCTCACAGCCCCATCCAGCCTGGCCTTGAATGCTTCCAAAGTGGGGGCATTCACAACCTCTCTGGGCAACCTGTTGCAGTGTCTCACCACCCGCACAGTAAAGAATTTCTTCCTAATATCTAGTCAAAATCTGCCCTTTTCTAGTTCAAAATCATTTTCTTTCATCTTATTTCTACATGCCCTTATAAAAAATTCCCCCCAGCTTTCCTGTAGTCCCCCTTCAGGTACTGGAAAGCCACTATAAAGTCTCCTTTGGAGCCTTCTCCAGGCTGAAGAGCCCCAGCTCTCTCAGCCTGTCCTCATCGGAGAGGTTTTCCAGCCCTCTGATCATCTTTATGTCCCTCCCCTGGACCCGCTCCAACAGCTACATGATCTTCTTGTGTTTAGGGCCCCAAAACTGGATGCAGGTGGGGTCTCATGAGAGCAGATTAGATGGGCAGAATCACCTCCGTTGACCTGCTGCTGGTCACACTTCTCTCAGTGCAACCGAAGAATTATTACAGTTAACTAGCTGTAGACTGTGAAAGTTCGTAAAGACTTCTACAAATATATAAATCTTTTGAGCCTAATCTCTGAAAATCTGACTGTGTACACCACACTATAGTTAGTTTCAGCAAGAGCTCCAGCTCAGGATCTCCTTTTGTCTGGTTTCTTGCATTACTGTACTATGTAAAATTTTCTCTCATTTTGAAGAATATCGTGGGGGATAGTGATAGAACCTTATCTGAGGAAAAGATGGTGCTGAACCAAGATCGTCAGATCATGTGGGGAGCATTCTGCCTTAAAGAAGGAAAAGTTCGCTGAGCTTATGAAGTCTGAACTTACCTTGAAATAAGTTAACATGAGAAAGTTGCATGTCTTCCAGGTGGAACTGGATCCTGCCCCATGCTCTGGCAGGTGGGCCCAAGAGGAGTGCATAGCTGGAATCTACCAAGGATCTGTCTTTCCAACATCACTGCTCCCAGCTCAGCCTTCTCAGCAGAGAAGTGACACTGAGTGTAGCAACCAGGAAAGGCAATTGAATTTCTTCTAATGCTTGGGAAAAAAGTTTGTCTAGTTTGTTAGTAGGAATTTGATTCTTTTTGAGACAAGCTATTTAATATATACATATACACTTTGTACTTCTGGTTAATATTGTATTGTTCAGGTACTTAATAGAATCTCCAGTGAATTTAGAGGCTTCACTGATGTAAATATACAAACATTACATCTCCTGTCTGAGTGAAATTTCTTTTTTTTCCTTCACTTATCTATTCCTTTGTGTTATTCAATATATGTTGCACTTTAGCACGATGAATTTCAGTAGTAGGCAGAGTGATTGCATTCCATTTATATTTCAGTTTTCAGTGCAGTTACGGATGGAGCAGGACTGAAAAGCAGTGCAAATACTGAAGGAAAACAAACAAACAAAAGACCAACTGAAGCACTACTTCCATATGCAACAATAGTGAAATATGATGAGTTTGTTTCTTGTTTTGATTGGAGCGATGATTATTCTGAAAAATATTTTTATAAATCCCAGAAAAAAAAGACAAGACTACCTTGCATTTATCAGCATTAGAAGGAAAAGGAAAACTTTGTATAGAAAAGATCAAGCATGATGTGAAGGTGTCACACATGAAATGTGTATTTTAGACTCTTTCATTGAAAATTGAAGTAGAATTTATTTTCCGCATTACTGAGATTAAGTGGGTGGTTCTGTGAAAGCTTTACTGAACAAATTCTGAAAAGATATTAACAGGAATGTGGTCAAATTTGGGTGAGCTAGGTTTGAACTTTTCTTTCTAAGAGTGCTATGGGACTTCATATTTCTTCAGAGAGGAAGTTTCTTTTAGCGTTCAGAAGAACTGAAATTTTACGTAGTCTTAGAGATCCCAAAGGGATCAAATAGTCAATAATTTATTAAAATTATACTTTTTTTCATTACTATAAAGACTTATGACACATAACACACATGAGGAAGGAAAGTATACAGGGAAGAGAAGCGAAGACTAAGCTTGTCTTGTTACTTGTGGAACAGTATTTGGGATAGGTGGTGAGCTTGCAAGACATCTGAGGTACTTAGAAAACAGTTACAGGGTACAGCATTTGTATTCTAGAGATTTTATTCTATTAAACAAATAAAAGAAGTATTCAGGGATGGCAAGACAGTGAGGAGAACTAATTGAAGATTTTTGCAGTCACATTGATTTGCCCAAGGTTATTATTCTAGAGCTGTTCTTCACTGAAATAGAGGACCTGCCTTGGGCCGAGGTGAATAAGATAAGAGAGAACATGCTTGCATTGATTAAAAATAAATAAATAAATAAGTAAAGAACAGAAGCGACATTTAGGAAAAACAATAGGAATACTGATTTTCATATGAGAAGGTATTCATTGATAGAGTCAAAAAATATTATTATTCAACCTGGTTATGAATCATTTGGAAAATGATGGTAAAATTTGCTGATGATATCGAATTATTCTGTATAGCAAAGAGAAAAGCTAGCTGGAAGAGCTGTATGTCATTCATAACACTGAATGAGTGAGAAACCCGACTGCAGAGGACAGGATATTCAGTTTTAGAAATGCAGAGTGATGCAGATGAGTGAGAAAAACATTTCCTACATTTGTCTAAGCAGTGAGCAGCACTTGGATAGAATCATTTTGTTTTCTGTGCCTTATAAAACATCCAGGATGCTCTTTTTTTTATTATTTTTTTTCTTTCTCACTTTTATCCTTAAATACTTTGGAATCTGAAGTTACCAACTGGTGGTTTTTCCTAAAAAATAGTTTTGCTGTGAGCATAGTATGTGTATTTTGTTTCAGTGGTTTTGTAAATGCACCTTACTAGTGGTACAAAATAGCCATAATTTACTCAGCTACTACAACTACACAAAAAGATGAATGGGCTATATATGTACTACATAGATGGTTTTCCCTTTGTTGCTTTGGGCAATCATATAGTTAAGTGATAATGTTCCTGGAGATTGAGTCTATGAGGCAATAAATGGCTTTCAGAGTTGATTAAATGCTGAAGTGCAGCTGTAGCTACAAAAGCCATCTCAAGCAGTAAGTATGTTATTACTATTATGGAAAGATAAAAGGGAGAGCATCATGGGAATAGGAATCTTTAAAATTTGGAGGCAGAGGGAGAACAGAAAGGATAATTTTTTTCATGAAAAGTATTTTCAGGGTAGATGTGAACAAATACTATTAGTCTATGATCTTTGCATTTTTTGAACAAACTGAGATCCGTAATTAAATACTGTTAACATAATCTGTAAAACGTTATGCTATGAATGTGATGACACTGATTTTCAGCTAGTTTGGATTTGGATTAGGCTCCTTATTTTTTGAAATAAGCCCTAGGAATGAAGACTAGCAGGTTATGCAGCAGGAGTATTTTTGTACAGTTTTTTTAAATCACTGCTGGTCCTAAATTACCTTGGGTTCAGAAGTAGCCTGTTAATTGGTCTTTATCAGTTCCAGCCTCCTAAGACATCTCTGTCTGCCTTACAAATGTATTTTACATCTACCAGAGGTTTGGAGGAGAAGGAACTGTGGAAAGTACAGAGTAGGAGTGCACTGAGGTCTTCCTGACACAAGCAGGCAAAAATCCTGCAGCATGGGGCTGATAGCATTTAGAAGACTTGTATGTCATAGTTACACAGCTGTGTCCTGGTCTTAGAATTCTTGGGACGTCTACAAGCAAAAGTTTCTTGTATGTACCGTATATTTAATTATGCAATGAACATAACTGATATTTATTTTGAATAATATAGGAAAACACTTGATTAGGCCTTGTGTATATATATCTGTAATGCAAATAGTGATGATAGGGACAGAGTTGTTAATGATGGTTCTTTTTCTGTAATGTGATCCTGATGAATGGAAGCTCCAGGGACTGAAAAGTCAATCTTTACTCTGAACTACAGTTTCTGCATTTAATTTCTTGCCTTGTTTCGCTAAAGAATTTTGAATGGCATTGGAAAAAAAGAAGTCCTCATATTGTGTTGCTTTTTTATATTTAATGACATTTTTCATGCCTTTGAGTTATTTCATTTTACTTTCATTAAAAATACAGAAGTAGAACTATATCTGAAGTTTTCTGATGCAAGTTTCTTTAAGCCAGCTCTTAAACAGATTACAGTTCCTCACTGGAAACCATAAGTATATCAAGTAATTATAGCAACATAGATCATAGATTCATCCAGGTTGGGAGAGATCTCAGGAGGACATCAGGTCAAAGCAGAGGCAGCACTGAACTCAGAGCAGATTGCTCAGGGCTTTGTCCAAATGGTCTTGGAAACCTCCAGGCTCATAGCCTCTCTGGAACACGTGTTCCAGTGCTTAATTATCCTCACAGCGATATTATTTTTTTACTTCTATTCAGTAGAATCCTCCTGTGTCAAGTCATGAGTGTCACCTCTCTTTTTTCTGCATTTCAGTGGAAGCTTGAATCTTCCCAGTAACCCCTTTGTTAGGTACTGACAAGCTAAAATCTCCTGAAGTCATCTTCTCTCCAGGCTAAAAACCCCAGTCTCTCAGGCTGTCCTCACTGGTACGTGCTTACATAATTGTGCATCATCTCCCACACCTTCAGCATCTTGAGCTGTAAAGAACATAATTAACTGGATATGCGATTGTGTTTTTCCCAGTCAGATTATTTCTAGTATTATTCATTACAAATTTCAATCTCTTTTCAAAGTGGTAACTAAACAAATGGCTTGTAGCTATTAAAGATTAGTCATGGAAAATGTCTGAAATTACATGAACCCATAATTATATTTTGAGTCAGTGGAATCTGTTATCATTGTGTGTTTATCTGAAAAAAAAAATGCTGATGCATACCATTATATTTCATGTGCTTTAATCCTTAAATTATCAAATCATCTCTGTCTAGGGAATTATTACGTTACTTCAGGCTCCTTTCTTTTTTTAATGTAAGGTACACAGAAATGCATACTTTATGGTATGGCGACAAGGGTGTTGAACATCCTCCTTTGGGTACACACACCAGGGATCTTCTCCTGCTTTATCTGTGTGTTAAACCAATCCTGCAGTCAGCTTCAGAGGCAGCAGATCATTTGCAAAGGTAGCCCCTACAAGAAATTTTGCTTTCGTTACTATATAATCACCTACAACATCTAAATGAAGCTCAAAAGGTCTTGAATTTATTACTACATAATTTACAGAATTCTCAAGAGAAAGCCCTGTGGATTTTAATTTTCCAATAAATTGAGTGTGATGTCAAGTCAGTATTTCAGTGTGGATGAAGAAGATAGATCAGAGGTTTCTCCACAGGCCTAATTCCGTTACCATCCCTGTGAGCTGCTGGGAGCTGATGAAATAATCAAGTTCATTCTGTGGGACCCTTTTTTGAGACTAAATTTTATCCACTTTTTTTTTCCTACTATTCCAGTGTGTGGATGGGCATTCAGAGCTGTTGTATAATTTATCCACAATATGTTCATAATTGATTTGAACAGTTATTTACCTCTTCTTTTATGGATAGCATTTGAACTAAGATAATGTTTTCACTTTTCAGCAAATGACATTGGCATCTGTTTTCCATCTTATAGGCAGCTAAATTTACCAACAACAACTGAAACACAAAGGAACACTACACGTGATTGTGTTTTTCCCTCCACAAAGTTGACATCAAATTAAAGACAAATCTAGTTGTGTAGGAGAAGCTGCTATAGGTGATTGGGATGTACTACAAGATAAATGGGATTTCATAAAGCACTGTATCTGAAGGGCTGATATCTTTCAGGTTCCTGATCCATGGGAAATGAAAGCAATGAGTAGACATGTGAATGAGGTATCTGCAGTTGCAAGAAATATATGTAAATTTTGTACGTCGTGTAGGGCACGGGATTGAAGTAACTCAGGCCCTGAAGAGTTCTGTCATGCAGGTTTGTGTTTCTGGAGAACAATTTGCATTTATGTAAGGGAAGGAAAAGCCTATGAAGTGCAAATTTGTAGCACTTGGTGACTGTTAGTAATGTATTTGGTACAGCAAATAATTTTCCAACTTAATGTAAGCATAAATCTTCGTTCTCTTTTATTTTTTTCCATTGATAGTATGGTAGACCATGCTGTCATTAACTGGCATATTGTTGTCTTGCAAACACAGATGTGTACTGCAGGGAGGTTAGTGACAGTGAGAAAGGAGCAATATCTCACCGGCTTTTGTCAATATTATTGTTATTATTCATTATTTTTACAGCTCCCCAAAGTGTGCTAGGTGCTTTGGGAAGCAGTCAGAACAATTTAATGCTTCTTATAATGCTTCAATAACCAGGGACTTTTTTATACATACATTTAACTTTAGGTGGATAATGTAACAAGATATTCTCCAAGCAATTATCTAACAGCTATGTGTCACCACTCTCTGTAGAGCCCTGCTGATTTTTTCCTGCTCTCTTGTTCTTCCCATTTCATGAGGGAGGCCGTGATGATGATATTTATTGTCACTTTTCTTTGTATCTAAATGCTTCATATCTACATGGGTTTGTACTAATTGCAATGTAATTACAGACCCTGCTCACCCTTAGTCATGACTGTATGTTTGAAACTATGGACATACCTAGGGAGACTAGCGCATGTCCACAGATGTTACTGTGTGTCCATGCTCACCTGCTTGAGCTGTAGCATGAGGGAAAGTTTATTTTAATGGAGAACAAGGGTGCCTAGTGCTTTTTACTCTTAAGTTAGCTCTGGTTCTGTTATAGTCAAATCTCAACATGCCTATTTACGTTTAGAGCTATTGCCTGTTTACTGCAAGGGTTTGGAACCTGAAAAGATGTGTTAGATCATACCTTTGCACCTCTGGTTCGTGGCCATGGCCGCTCAATGCTTTAGATGTGCTCTAGGCAAGTACTTGCACTTGGTACATCTCTTTGTACATCCCTGGTCGCATAAATTCAGAATATTTCCTACCTACTGTACAATGCAGACGTAGTTGTAATACATGATACATTTCAATTGCACTTGGCTTTGCCATTCAGTTAAATTCATTTCATTTTAATTTGTATTTTATGTGTAATATTTGTGTGTTATATGTTTTTACACTTGGAACAATGTCACTGGCTTTTATTACTAATTTTTGAGGGTGCTTCATTATTATGTTAGATTAAATGAGAACACTTTTAAATTTAATATTGAATCATGCATGCTTAAGTCTGTAGCTATCAACAGTGTGCAAAACAAACTGACTGTGACCATCTGTTGTCATTCTTAAGCAAAGCAAAACTGATTCTCAGTTATAACTTTTCTTTCCATTGTATTGATGATAAATGAACTGGAATGAAGAGCAAATGCTGCCAGGTTTATTAAGAATAGAAGGTATATTGACCATGTAAGTGGGGTGCTGGAAGTCCCGTTTGTTAATCAGATTGGAAGTATTATAGTTGACGTTGTAAGTGTAGCAGTACCAAAAGAACATTAAGTGCTATTTGGACTAGACATTTACTGTTTCTGTTTGTATATGAGGTTTTAGAAGTACATAGGAAATGTGAGCAAACAGTTAAATTGTCGAGAATGTGCCTCTGTATTTAAAGAGTAGACAGAATTCAAAAGGTATTGAAACAAACCTATTAACTGGGAATAGTTCCATTATCTAAGAAAAAGAAGGGGGAGAATACAAGAATTCAGTGGAGCATGACTGATTCCATTAATGTGCTGAAGTAAAATCACTGTGATAGAGATTTTTTCAAGCAGCAGCTTGAGGCAGATTGAAAGTTACTCTAGAAACAAGTAAAAAAAAACAACAAAATAAAATAATAAAAAAAAAACCTGCATTTTTAATGCAGGTTTTTAATGATAGAGGTGTTTTTTTAAATATTTTTATTTTCAGTTAAAGGCTGTGTGTGTTTTGGAGTGGCTGCATCCTCTTGGCCTTCAAGAGTATTTCCCTAGAATGGGAATTACAGGAGTTTCTTTGAAAGATATTTTTTAATATCGTCTTTTGTGAATATCCAGAGGGTACAAAGTTTCAGTATCTGTTTCTAGTAATAAAGTTATTTTCCCATACCTGCATCCTGGAGAGCCCTGCAGGCTGCAGCTCAGATCCGCATACATGCAGGTGTGTCCTGCAGCCACCTACCAACTTGCAGGTGAGACAGAAATTGCTCATTAATGCTTTAAACAGCTTGAAGCTTGCATGAGAGAAGGAAAGAAAAATTTCTTTTAAAATTATCTGCCTGTTTTAAGGTTTGTATCCCTTTGTATTTTAATATTGAAGTTCTCTGCAGGTCTGTCAGACTTGCCTAAAAAAATGTTGGTGATTGTTTTAACACCTCCGTGCTGTACGTGGTAGCACCTGTTCTTCCATTTTTCTATTTATAGGATATTATGTCTGGACAAAATATACAAAAATAAAAGCTGTTTCATAGCCCTCAGCAGTGTAGGCTCCTTGTGAACTCAGTCCAGAGAATTGGATGGGGGCAACTGAAGTTAGAAAATGACCCAAGAATAACTGAATGAAAGAAGTAAATTCAAAACATTCTTCCACCGTCAATTAATTGATCTCTCTATGAATTCCTACTGTGTGAGAGCTTTCCCACTGCTGTAAAGCAGCCATGAAGCAGTGCCTTATGCCTCAGAGCTGCTGGCTGCAGGGATCCAGTTGGGCCCCACTGTGGCCCCATGCCCCCATCTCATTGGGAAAAATGAAGCCTGTGTTTTCCAGAAGTAATAACAACTATGGGAATTTTCTTTTGTCTTTGCAGGGCGAAGATTTTACCATAGTAAAGCATCAGTTGCCTTTAAAGGTTATGCCTAGTTTTTTACCATTCTGTTTCTGTCAAAATAGACAAAAGAGTATTGTTGGAATCCATTAAATTAAATCATTGAATGTAAAAGGTCTTGAGATTAATTTAGTTATTGAAGCTTGCAGAATATCCTTCTGCAAAGGGTTTTTCACCCTATTCTAACTGCCAGGGAATAGGAGTTGCTTTCACTTGCAACTGTAAAGATTGCCCTGGGTGATATGAAGCTTCAGACATAGAATTTCTGTATACTTATTGCTGTAATGATAATCTTCCAAACAGGAGTTGATGCAGTTCTGACTTTCTAAGGGTTCAGCACTTCCACTGTAGAAAACTTCCCCAATCAGCTAGAGATGGAAACTGCCAATACTTCAACAGGGTTTGTTGCTGCCACCTGGAAGCCTGAGGGACAAAGTTAATGTGATCTGCAACCATAAGTATGCAAATGTCCGTGGAGAGACAAAATAACATGGATATTTGGTGGCTGGGAGAGGATTCTGAGCCACTAGCAATGTTTTAGTTGGAAAAGTATGTCTGATGGTTCATTGATCCAATCTCTGTACAACTTTCGTAGATTTACTAGTTGGAATTCCTTAATGAGATGTTAATTGGGCTCCTACATTTGTTTGTTGCCTTCATTAAACAAAAGAAAACAAATGCTAAGGAAGAAATTTTTACTGTGAGTCTATCAATTTGGTTACTATTTTCTTTTGCCCCACTTCCCTTGGAGATTCTTTGTAAATGGAGCAGCAAAAATAGTGTAAAGCTAATACATTTTCTTAAAAATAATCCCTGCCTTCCTGTTGATCTATCTCCAGGAGAATAGCCTGGATAAGGCTACTATTATACGTAACATATTTTATAGTTTTCTTGAAACAACAATGACAGTACGGGCAAAAAGAAAAAAATAGGAATTTTAGGCACTATGGATGCTGAATAAATGCAGTGAAGGACTAAAGGAACAGAATCAGAGTGTACCAGTCAAGATCGATAGCTCCTTTCACCTTACATATTCGGAAGCTGCACCATGGGGCACATGAAGGCAGGAGAGGTAATGAATATGTTTGGAAGAAAAATTGAGAAGAGAATGAAAGCATTAAGTAGTGATTTTATGTTAAAAAACAGATCCATTCTACATATTTATTTTCATTCTTAAGCAGAAAATATAGCAGCATTAGTCTAGACTAACACTCCTTCATGTTTTTTGTTGAACACATTATGTTTGTATGAGAAAATTGATGCATTGTTGATGTGGTAGACAAAGATCTATGCACATCAAAATTGTTCTTGATGGATTAATTTTTAGAATAAAGGTGCTACTGTTTGAAATAATACATGACATTTTTGTGATGATTTCAAATAACTGAAATCACTGTTTTTGAAAGAAAAAAAAAAGTATTTCCAGTGAATACTAATGTGTGTTTTCTTTCTCTTTTTGGGAGTTAACCATTGCCTTCATTGCCTTCTATTGCAGCATATTCATAGAACTGTGACATGACAGTCACATTTTTTTTTTGTGTGTGAGAAAACATAAGCTATATTTCAAAAATGGTGTTTTGAATTGAAATGTTTTTGTGAGTAACATAAAGTGCACATCTTTCAAAACTGTGTTATTGTCTATTCAGTGTCTGTTAATCCTGAAAAAACAATTTTCATTCTGTTAAGAATGTGGTCCGCTGCTACTGAAGAGAATGGTGAGAGTCCATTAGATTTTAATGGGTTTGAGGTTATGGTAGCAGTGAGAAAGGATATTCTGGAACTGATAGCCTTATTGCCTCTTGGTCATTTCAATTTAAGCTTTGGAATCAGAAAAGATGTGTCATGTAAAACCCATTCATAATCAGAGATTGTATTTCACTGCGATTATTAAGCACAACAGAACTACATATCATGATTTCATCTCTTCTTATGAACTGTTGTAGTACTGAATAACCTGTAGAAGTGAGTAAGCTACCAGCTTCATTCCTTTCAGAGTCTGTAATGCAGTCTAATCCATATTAAAGATGTGATAGTGCTGATGTGTGTACTCAGAAGAGATACTTCGGAATGATCAACCTTCCTGTTGCTGAAAGGCATCTTATTATCTAATAATATTGGGAAATTAATGTTAATTTTTCATAATTTTTATTAGATCAAACAGTGTTATGGCCTCTAAATTACATATTTTGATGTTACTTCACTGTATCTTTGTATGTGTTGTGTGCACGTTTTATATTGTGCAAAATCTTGACAAAAAATGTCAGTGCAGTGCCAGAACAGCTTACTGTCAACGTGAGACTGAAGTAACAGAATTAAAAGCACCAGATGACTTGATTTTACTGAGATTACATCTTTTCAATACTTGTACTGCTTTATCAAATCTAGTATTACCCAACTGAGGATAAAGGAAGCTAAAATCTGGAATTCAATACAGTACATGAGACATCTATATTCTTTCTAACTTAAGAGTGAAATATTTAATTTTTTCATTGTGATGACATAGGCAACAACAAAGATAGGCCTTGAGCTGTAGAAGCCTTTTCTGCTTTTAGTCCCCCATCTCTGGAGGAGTTCAAAGTCAGGCTAGACGGGGCTCTGAGCACCTGATCTAGCTGTAGGTGTCCTTATTCTTTGCAGGGCAGTTGGACTTGATGGCCTTTAAGGGTTCCTTCCAATTCAAATGATTCTGTGATTCTGTGAACTTCTTCAGTAAAACCTTCTTGCCAATAGCACTGATCTTCCCCATAGAATAATAACAGTTCCAAATGATTCACTGACTACAAATTGAAGGCGTTCCAGAAGGGAAACTCAAAGACTATTTATATTCTAGCTAATAAATATCTTAAGTCTATTTTCATGACCCTTGGAGCAAGTGACAAAGTAGGGCTTGCGTCTCCATTGCTATACTCTTTGCATGTGATAGTGGTCACTGGAAGCTTAATTAACCAGTCCCTCACACTTCACACATGTAAAGATTTCTTCAGTTCTGAGATGCTTTTCACAAGATAACTCCTTATAAACTAACTCCAAATACCTAAGAAACTACAATTGTCAGTGCGGTGAGAATGATAACCTTGAATTTCATGCTATATTAGAGGATGTAGTGGATATTAGCACTTTGGCTCCATTTCAGCGAAGTACTTAAAGCCAAAATATAGTTCCATTATGTAAATCTATTTAAAGAAAGAGATATATTCCCTCTTTAATAGGTGCAGGCAACTCATTAGCATTAAGCAAATTTATGAGTTAGCAGAAAGGAGATGTTAGCTTGATTTTTTTAATTATAATTAATTAATTTATTTGTTTGTTTTGGTGGCAATAAAATCCAGCCTTTGTCATCTGGGGAAAAAATGTACATCAGACTTATTTGCAGGATATCTCTGAGAATCAGAGATTGTTTTGACATGCTGAACAGAACATGATGTCTGTCCAACTGTATTCTCCCTTCTACAGTTATTTTAAGAAACTATTCTCAAAAATTATAAATCATCGATCTGTATTCATTACAAGATCCTGCAGTTATTGGTGACAATTCAGAAGACTAATATGTGAAGATTCAGATAAGCTTGATAGATACGTACTCATCAGACTCATGGAGGCATTAAGAAGACGTATTTGATATAAAGGAAAAAAGTTACAAGCTATTGAAGAAACTTGATAGGTTGAAATCTGTGTGAAATGGTGGTTGGGATTTGTTGGACAGTACTGAAAGCAGAGGAAGAAGACATAATGGAAAAGTTTCTGCAAGAAAGGATAAAAGGAAAAAATCAGAGAGAAAAAGAAGCCAAAATAGACTAAGTGCTGAAGAAGTTAAATTGGAGTGAGGCTGGAAGAATTAAAAACCTTAGGGAAAGGATGCAGGTGGCAAGGAAAGGCCAAGAATGATGTGGTAAAACTGTGTGCTGATGATAGTGCAGACTTAGCGCCAGTGATGAAGCCTGGATCTGTTATTGGTGTTATATGGTGGCAGTGAAACCAGCAAGGCCATCTCTTCAAGACTTCTCATGAGGGAGAACTAGCAGTGTGGACACATCTTAATAAGTCAGTTTGCCACTGTTGGTATCTACTTATTTTGTCTCTGCCTGAAATTTACTCTGTGTTCCTTTCCAGGTGGTAAGTCCTTATAGAAAGTATATACCCATTGCCAGTCACTACTCATTTTGCAGTCTGGGTTATGTCCCAGAAAGGTACCAACCATAGGACTTGTATATATATACATATATTTAATATAGAAAATTCCATGCAGTTTGCTAATTTGTTCATTCTTCCTCCATGTTCCCCAAACCTTTTCTTTCCCCCCCCCACCCCACCCACCCACACAGGGAACA
>VXAB01010901.1:0-50832 GCA_013399175.1 Odontophorus gujanensis | reverse complement strand
TGCGTCACCTCTCGACAAAAAAGTTTTTAAAAAGTTTATGTTTTTTTTTTTTTTTTTCTGGGTTGAAAAGAACCTCAAAGATCACCTAGTTTCAACTCCCCTGCCATGGGCAGGGTTACCAACCACTAGACCAGGCTGCCCAGAGCCACATCCAGCCTTGCCTTGAATGCCTCCAGGGATGGGGCATGCACAACCTTTCTGGGCAACCTGTTCCAGTGCCTCATCACCCTCAGAGTAAAAAACTTCCTCCTAATATCTAACCTAAGTCTCCCCTGACTTAGTTTATTCCCCCTTGTTCTATGACTATCAACCTGTGTGTAAACAGACATTTTCCCTCCTGTTTTTACGCTCTCTTCAAGTTCTGGAAGGCCACAGTGAGGTCACCCTGGAGCCTTCTCTTCTTCTAGCTAAGCAAGCCTAGTTCCCTCAACCTTTCCTCGTAGGACAAGTGCTCCAGCCCTCTATTCATCTTTGTGGCCCTTCTCTGGACCCGTTCCATCTGCATCTTTCTTGTGCTGAGGGCCCCAGGCCTGGATGCAGTACTCGAGATGGGGCCTCACAAGAGCTGAGTAGGGGGGACAGTCACCTCCCTCTCCCTGCTGGCGACCCCTTTGTTAATGCAGCCCAGGATATAGTTGGCGCTCCAGGCTGAAAGCATGCACTGCTGACTCATGTCCAGCTTCACATCCACCAGGACCTCCAAGTCTTTCTCTGCAGGGCTGCTATCCAGGAGTTCTTCCCCCAGTCTGTATAAATATCTGGGATTGCTGAAGGATTATAATCAGATCTGCTTTAAATGCACCTAATCAGTGCTATTTGCACTGTCTTGAAAGCTCTTCAGGACATTAATAAAGCCCCTAGTAAAATAATTCCTGGCTGTGGGGAGGAAAAAGTTTGAAAAATAAGAAATGTTTATAATGGCTGTGCACTCAGGGTGCAATTGGCCACTGCCACAAGAGTCATCTATATGTGTGTGCAGTGTGTCCTCACCAGAGCTGACCGAAGACTTGTCTTTGGCTTGCCCCAAAGCCAGCCCAGGCACTGATTACTGATAGCATTCTCACAGGTGTGCCTCCTGCTATTGTAACTTGAAACAATCAGGCAGAAATTATGCTCATCTTTCAAAGCCTTATATTGGAAGGTGAAGAGGATCTGAAGATGCCTTCTGGAAATAAAATGTCATCTAATGGTTGAAGTACTTCATCCGTGGAACAGCGGTTGCTTCTGGCTCTCCTTCCTGGCTGGGGGGCAGTGGTGGAAATAGAGCTTAATTGCAAATCAAGAAGTCCCACTTTGGAGTTCATGACCACAGTTAGAAGTTCTCAAATTGATTTTTGAAGATTCATGTTGTATAACCTATTCTTGCTGCAAAGCCTGTACTGAAGGAAGGAGAGTTTTGTGAGTCATGGGAAAAAAAGAGCTGCAGCTCAATAAATAGAGCTGTAGTGTATGGGTGAATGCAGCTACTCCTTATTCTGACTTTCCACGGTGTCTCACAACACATGTTTCAGTAACTGCCTGGCAAGTATTGACTTTGGGAACACTAATCTCACTGTCGACTTGTGCAGAGTACCAGGGAGTTGCTATTATAGTCCATCAGTGATTGTAGTTTTAGTTGTACATTGTAGTAGAAAAGCCCATTTTCTTTCTGCCTCTGGGTTAAGAGACAGTTTCCCACACTCTGTAATTACGAGCCAAGCACCAAAGAATTAACAGTGTCCATCTGACAGATTCTGTGATACTGTGAGATTGCTCCTCTGGAAGCAATAACCGTTTGCTGACCTATAAGTTCTTGCAGGAGGTTTATTTTATTGTTCCATTCAAACTCATTTAAGGAAACAAGAATTTGAGGAGATGTTCCGTAGAATGATATAAGTACAGCTAAGATAGCATGGTTTACTCACTGATGTTTTCAGAGCTTTAATTTCAAACAACAAATGGCACTGGCGCTAAGGCAATCAATTTAGAATGACAAGGAACATTTAGATAAACACAAAATCATCAATTGCATAAATCCAGGGAAAAAGTAGAGGTAAGTTCACTAATGGAAGGAAAGAATGCCTATCGAATAAAAACTCAATACAAATGGAGTAGTGGTAAGAATTCAAATATCTGTTTATAATGCATAATCATTTCAGTTTAACACCATGAAAATGGAAGAGTGGGATCCGGTCCTTTTCCACATCGAAGGCTACTGGCCAGATCTAGTCTGCTGATTATCAGCAAATGGTGAAAGTGCTGTCAATTAGTGAAAATCAGTCCCTGTCCTCTTTCCCCAAAACAGCAATAAAATGCCCTTGCATTGTCTGGCAGTGCTAGCAGGGAGGGGTGGCAGTTGTTCCAGTTGGGAAAGGGCAGTGTGGAAAGTGGTGATCTCTGGAAAGCTCCAAGGGCAAGAGCATGAGCACAGCATTTGGAAAAAGGGGAGACAACTTCATTTTTGTGCTTATTTATACTACTAGGTGACGTAGCTAAGTTTTATGCTTAAGGAATGAGGAAATGGAGGCAGGTAGAGATGAGTGATTTTCAGTGTCGTGTCCAATGTTTCAGGTGAACGTATGCAATCCGTATCATGGTTTTGGGAAATAAAGTGAGATATGAAGAAATTTAGACCTAGTATCAAGATGTTGCTGAGAATTATTTAGGAAACACAGATGAAGAATTGTATTTTTTGTTTGGGAACACTGCTTCATAGACACTGATGTAAAATCTGATCTTCATTATATTGCTATAAACCACCAACTTCAGTAGTAAGTACAGCTGAGAGCAGAAACTGTTCCATGAAACAGTCATAAAATTCAAAACAGTGAGAGGTAGTGGGAGTTTGTTAAAGTGGGAAGGAGTGCAAACAGATTGTGAGAAGCAAAGCTTTTATCTGGAGATCCAGATATGTCTCCACTTGTTGTGAAGCTGGGTTCCTGTAGTCACAATGGCCTGCAGGAAATGCAACTGTGTAAGTTCAAAGATAAACCAGACTTGAAACCTCTGGTCACCTTTTGCTTAATGTCGTGGTAAGCAGGAAGCAATTTTTCACTATCTTGTTCTCTGATGTTTTTGGCTTGTTGAGTTCAACCATAAAAACTGACATCAGCAGCATTAAGTTTAAAGTAGTGAATTGATTTTTAAGCTCGGACAGCCAAAGGCGAAGTTCTCAGTGACATAAAACTGCTAAGCCACAGGGTTCTGAGTCTGAACGCTACCACAGATCATTTCCACTTATCGCAGTACCTGTAGGACAAATGCAGATCTTGGTAAATGCCTTGTTTTAAATCCCTATAGCAAAACTACTTTAAAGTCCTTTCTAAGTACTTAGAGTGACAGTATCTGAGAAAAGGGTCTGAACTGGAATTTATTCTTTGCATCTGTGTAGGTCATTGTCATTGAAAACGTCTTTTAAGTAAAAGGAGAGCAGTTGCTAACAGACTTTCAGTAGTGACCTCTGTTCTTAAATTCCAACACGAGGGAAGAAGACCCAGCTGGTTAGTCAGTCTGCTGCCTACAAATGTCAGAAGCAGTACTGTCCTGTGCACACATCTTTGGACTGGTGCTGCTTTTAATGCAAAAGTTCTGTGTGGTTCATTTCACAATCTTTGCTGTCATTCTTGCAGTTTTATGAAGGCTGTAACCTTTGCAGAGCTGAGGCTGCTTCTGACAAGGACATCTTACACTGCATAGGATAATGCTCTTAGGAGCTCTGTGGGATCTGCTGTGTGCACTTTGTATCTGTTATTCCAGTGATAATTTTAGGATGAGTAGTATTTATTAAATTGCTCTTAATACTCCTTGTGCCAATTTATGTTTGTGACCAGAAAAGCAATCCTTTTTCTTGTTTGTGAATATTTATAGTATATAAAAGACTTCAGATGAATAGATGTCACCTTAAACAAGAGCTGGTTCATTTCATACTAATAATTGTGCTCCTCCTTGCTGTAGCTCCAGGATGTGTACTTGTATGGGAACTGTTGAATCATGGCCTGAACCACTGATTGATCACCTGATGTGAGCACTGAGTCAGCTGCAGGGGCACAGGTGAAGGTGATGTACCTGTGTGATTGGAAGGGGTGGAGCCTGGCTCCCCCTCTCCCAGACCCCATTTAAGAGTTGACCATAACCAGGGAAGGATCTCTTCTTGGAGATCCCTGTTGTGTGGGGTCATTGGTGAGCCTCAACCATTGTAAAAGGTGAGCCATCCTTTACTTACCAGTAGTCTGTGTACCATCTATATAAAGTGTTATGGAAATATACCATCTTCTGCAATATCTCCTCTGAATTCCATCCTTTCGGATTATCTGCCGTACAGTACTTCCTGCCATAACCAAGACACCTGAAAACAGTTGGTGGTTTCCTGAGTGTCCTGATGAAGTTGGCAGTCATTCCGCATTTGTAGTGAGTGATGACCAGTGTATCACAGAGTCGTAGTTATCCTGTGTTGGAAGGGGCCTAGGGGGATCATCAGTTCCAACTCCTGGCTCTACACAGGACAGCCGTAAATCAAACCTTGTGCCTGAGAATGTTGTCCAAATGCTTCTTGATCTCTGTCAGGCTTGGTGCCATGAACTTGGACTGCCCCATTTTAAAACCCAGAATATGTGAACCCTCCCCGTTACAACCTCTCCTGTATATCTGTGCACAAAGTCTGCAGGTTATGGGGAGCTCATGAGNTTCTGACAAGGACATCTTACACTGCATAGGATAATGCTCTTAGGAGCTCTGTGGGATCTGCTGTGTGCACTTTGTATCTGTTATTCCAGTGATAATTTTAGGATGAGTAGTATTTATTAAATTGCTCTTAATACTCCTTGTGCCAATTTATGTTTGTGACCAGAAAAGCAATCCTTTTTCTTGTTTGTGAATATTTATAGTATATAAAAGACTTCAGATGAATAGATGTCACCTTAAACAAGAGCTGGTTCATTTCATACTAATAATTGTGCTCCTCCTTGCTGTAGCTCCAGGATGTGTACTTGTATGGGAACTGTTGAATCATGGCCTGAACCACTGATTGATCACCTGATGTGAGCACTGAGTCAGCTGCAGGGGCACAGGTGAAGGTGATGTACCTGTGTGATTGGAAGGGGTGGAGCCTGGCTCCACCTCTCCCAGACCCCATTTAAGAGTTGACCATAACCAGGGAAGGATCTCTTCTTGGAGATCCCTGTTGTGTGGGGTCATTGGTGAGCCTCAACCATTGTAAAAGGTGAGCCATCCTTTACTTACCAGTAGTCTGTGTACCATCTATATAAAGTGTTATGGAAATATACCATCTTCTGCAATATCTCCTCTGAATTCCATCCTTTCGGATTATCTGCCGTACAGTACTTCCTGCCATAACCAAGACACCTGAAAACAGTTGGTGGTTTCCTGAGTGTCCTGATGAAGTTGGCAGTCATTCCGCATTTGTAGTGAGTGATGACCAGTGTATCACAGAGTCGTAGTTATCCTGTGTTGGAAGGGGCCTAGGGGGATCATCAGTTCCAACTCCTGGCTCTACACAGGACAGCCGTAAATCAAACCTTGTGCCTGAGAATGTTGTCCAAATGCTTCTTGATCTCTGTCAGGCTTGGTGCCATGAACTTGGACTGCCCCATTTTAAAACCCAGAATATGTGAACCCTCCCCGTTACAACCTCTCCTGTATATCTGTGCACAAAGTCTGCAGGTTATGGGGAGCTCATGAGGTTATTGCCAGTTTGGATTTAATGCATCTTTGATAGTTAAAGATTAAAACAACAGAGGAGGTGACCACAGTTCTGTTTTGTTGGCAAAATTGGTGTAAGGGTTTCCTTTTTACATCATTTGTGCATTTTGGGTCAGTGTTTCTTTCAGCAGATGTCATTCACATAGTTAGGAATTTTCATAAAATTAAGTTTCTGCTTCTCATAGGGATGGGAGAAGTGGCTGTGCTCCTTGCTACTGTCCAGAGGGTATCCTATTCTGGTCTTGCTTTTAACCTTGCTGTTTGTTTTACTGTGTAGGCAAACCTACAGGGTCTCACTTGACATAATAAGGATAATAAGGTGTGAGAAATCTATTATAAAAATATTGTAGTAAACAAGCTAAAGAAATGTTAAGTAGTTGGAAAAGAAAACAGCACCCAGATTAAAACTGTTTCTATCAGAGGATCAGAGAAATTAAGGACTTTTCTATTCATGCTTTAATTCTCCACTGAGCATTTGTAGAGCACAAGTATAATACAAATTATTTCCTGATTAACCTTTTCTCCCTTTTTTGATTCTCATTCTCTAACCACAGCCTCTGCTCTGCAGCATAGATATTTCCATCGGACACGTGCTCAGCTGAAAGAAACATCAGTCTTTAAATATAAGATTGTTCAGTGTGTATCCTGTTATGGATCATGCAGTGTATTTTATGTACTGTAGCTCAAAGTGTTTTACTAAGCAATGAATTATGGTAGAGATGTGCTATGAATGCAGAACCTGCCAGAGCTGCTGATACAAATGCATTAAAGTGTTGTTTTTTGAGTCCGAATGTCGTCACTTGCAGCTATACAAAAGACAGATAGGGATGAGTCCTTAGCAAAATAGATGTTTGCTTTTATAGACTAACCAGAAAAGAAAAAAGAATCCTAGAGTAATATTTGCCAACAGGAAATGCTGTAGGGAAAAAAAAGGTTTTTTGCTATCCTATAAAAACATAGCAGAACTTGTATGAAAACTGCAAGAAAACTATTAATAAAAATGAATCCATATTCTCCTGTTTTACTATTTACTTTTGTATTTATTTTACCAGTAGCTAGATTTACACAATGAACTTAGACATTACATTTTCCCAGGAATTGCAGAAGTCCACAACCAGAGACAACTCTTTTCAGAAGAGTTTTCGTTTTGGATAGATCAGTCATGAACAGATTTGAGAAGTTTCCACAAGGTCTTTGATATTTGAATCTTCACGTTTCTTGTCCCCTATCCCGTACTTAAAACCCTCTTACTTTTCAAGCAAGTCTCTGGTATATTACTGTTTTTAACAAGGTTTATAAGAAGATGAAGAGTCAGAGTGCAATTTTAAAAGGCCAGAAAATGTTTTGTCTACTGTGCTGTTTCCATTGTGTTTGCTTGAAGTTTCATTCTGCTGTAGCACAGTGGTACAAAAGCAGCAGTCCATAACTGTAGGAAAAAAAAAAAAAAGTAACTTGAAAACGAAGGATTACAATACTGAGTATTTTCAGTCACTTGTTATAGCATTTCTTAATGGATCCCATGAGCAAAGTATTTTCACTACTTACTGCTCTTACAGGTTATCGCAGAAAGAAAATGAATCTGAAAATTATTTTAAATAAGAGAAACAATGTAACAGTTTCTTCAGTATAAGATTTTTTTTCTGTATTTCTGTTCTGTGTTATGTTTACTCAGATGAGTTAGGAGGATAATCAAGATCAAGTTTTAATAATCCCAAGAATTAATATTTCTTTGATTCTAGAAGAGCAGAACCCCCATTTTTCTTTCTATGTCATGCTGCTGTGTATGGTTTTGTTCAAAAAGTACTATTTGATAAACATAATAATTGGTTTGATATCATATCTGCAGCAGAAAAACATGAGAGCTTTGTCTTTTGGAATATATGGATTATGGTCTAGGTATGTGACTTCCCAGGTATTCAGAGAATGTATTCAGAGAATTGTAGGGGTTGGAAGGGACCTCCAGAGATCGTGGAGTCCAACCCCCTGCCAAAGCAGCTCCCTAGCCCAGGTTGCACAGGTAGGCGTCCAGGCGGGTCTTGAATGTCTCCAGAGAAGGAGACTCCACAACCAATTGTTGTGACAATCAATTCTTCAAGTCTTACTGCACTAAATGGTCCAGTGTCTTATTTTTTGGACAGGAATTCTCATATTTATTTTTTTAAAGACAGTATTTTGTTATATTTGTCTAGCTTTTATGTCTGTGCATAAAGGTCATACACTGAATAAGGTCAGATTTTTCTGATTGTTAGACTGTAATTCACAGTCTTTCTACTTATCACTCCTGAATTTGAAGCCTGATGTAAACAGACATTAAACTATTTCAATTAGTCTTCATTAGTTTTAAGAAGTGGATAATCCACTTAGTGTCATTTATCTAGGAAACATTACAGCAAATATGCCCAGTGGATCAAACAAATCAGTCACATTTCTTTCAAAATCTTTCCAGAGTTGTTCTCTGCCACCGACAGAGGTCAGCTGCAATTACCTGCATAATCTTTGTGTAAAGTCATTAAAAACACTGTTTTCTCTGTGGTTTTGTCCTTTTTGCTTTGTGGGTTTATTAGTTCCCCTGTTCTTTATTATGATTTGGTTCGTTCTTGCCACAAGCATAGTGGTACATTATTATTTAAAAAAATAAAAAATAAATCAATGGCCTGTTAACATAAGGTCTTGCTTCAGTGCTACAGCTCTATTTTTTCCTTTTTTGTCAAGGAAGATTGGCTGTAACTTAAAATAACAAGCTCTGTGTTCTGCCTCTTGCTCACTAACAGCTTCTTCACTGCCCCTGAGCAATTCACTTAAACTCTAACTTTCTTTTCTGTAAAATGTGGATAATAATGAATTGAACACTTGGCATCTCACAGGGCGCTGGAAAAAAAATACAACGGTAACAAAAGAAGAAGCAACTTCTTCTGGATAATCCACAATGGGAAAAGCAGTATAGCAAAGAGAGGATGCGTTACTAGTCATATTTTGAAAGAAAATGCTGTAACATATAGCATAAAGATTGCATCTGTTTCAGGGAAATGCACCTTCCAAGTAGCTAATAACAAATAACATCTATTATATGCTGTCAGAAAGGAAGGATAAAAACTTCAGATGTGCAGTACTTTGTCAGTGTTCTTGATATGTACTCCAGCTCTTAGATTGTCTTGGTGTGTGCTGATGTCAGGGAGCCCCAGGCAAGGCATCCACCCACTCCATGAGTGCAGATTGGGGTGGGGAGCTTTCTCCCATAAGAAATCCATGAGCAGTGCTGAAGTAGCTACTTCCTCTGCTACTTAAGGTCCTACAGAGCTTTACACGTAAATGCTCTCTTTAAAACCAGTGAAGTTATTCTAAGGGACATGTTTTGGTGGGGAAATACTGGTGGTAGGTGGATGGCTGGACTGGATGATCCTAGAGGTCTTCTCCAACTTCGGTGATTCTGTGAAGAGGCCTTAGATGCTTTTGGACTGGAGCTGTACTAATTTATCACTTCTTGGCCCTAAAGATCCTGCAGTGTGGGCAGGAATGCTTGGAGAGTTCCTTCTGAGTAGGAAAACCCAGGTAGGTATCTTTGCTGTGAATGGTTATGGACCATTCTCTCTGAGGAGCAGTGTTCATAGATTCATAGATTCATAGATGCATTAGGTAATGTATTAGTCACCACAGTAATANTTATTGAACCTCATCCCATTGATCTCAGCCCAGCTATTCAGCCTATCGTGTTATTCATGTTTTTGTGGTTGGAGCTTAGTGTCTAATGTATTAGTCACCACAGTAATAAAAATGTCTGACACTTCTCTGTTGCATAACTTTTATTACTGTGAGGAAGTAGAGAGCTTGCTAGCACAGACAAGGCTGAAGTCTGGTTTGGAGGAGGATGGGATGCTATCCAGTTCCGCCATCCCTTTGATAGGGAAAACAGTTTGAGAGAAGTCACCTATAAAATAAATGCAATTGCTTGGCACTGATAAATACTGTGGCAATTATGTGAAAGTGATAGCAAATGGGAAACTGTAAGAGTTCATTTACTGAAATGCATAAATATTCTAACCAAAGGGGCAATTAGGACCCCATGTGTCATTACCACAACACATCTCAGTTAGTGGTATGGAGCAGCAGGGCCATATCCCAGTGCTCAGTTTGCTGAGCACAGCCCAGTGAAATAGTCTGTTTCTTTGCAGCTTTTCAAACAGTTGTGTGAAATGTGAAACTAAGCAAACAGGTTATGTTTTGATTGGATAGCACTGATGATTTTAAAAATTTCGCATTTATTTAGGTAAGTCTTTATTCAACTCAACTAGATGAGTAAACTGTATGGCTAAAATTCTTATTCCTCTGGATACGCTGTGGTTTGGTAAAAAGCTGTTTCTTTGGAAGGGGCAGCAATCTGTTCTTAAAGCACATAGGCAATCTCTTATACTTGACTAACATTTAAAGCTGTCTTATGGAATCTGTTTCTTGCCTTGCTCTTAGCCATTTGAACTTTCCTGTTGTCAGTAAAATCTATAAAAAATGACAAGGAGATGCTGCTTTTGTACACAAGTGAACTTTGAGCTCTTCTAAGACAGTGGTCACAAGCAAAACCTGAACTTCTCTGAGTTATTACTATTTCTGAAAGCAAAGATGTCTGATTATCCAGCAAGATTCCTAAGATGAATAAGCATTTCTGCAGTGATCAGCCAAGAAATTAGCTTAGAGTAACTGGTGCATAGTGTGGGAGACAGGATGCTTCTGAAGTTTCATAATCATTTCCCCATCAGTATATTTTGGACAGCAAATTGTTGGAATAGATCAGATGTAGCTGCTGTTTTGGCAGTGCCTTCTATACAAGCATATTCAGTGCTTCTTCTCCACTGAGGTATGCAGCTCTAGGGACTGCTAAAATAGTCCAGAAGGAAAAGGCACGGTGAGTCCTGGCTTCACCTTTGAAGCACAGAAAAATATTTTTCCTTGCTCAACAGAATACAGAAGTGTGAATGTAATATTGCCTTATCTGCACTCATCTATAATGTGTTAACTGCATTCCTGTATCATTTAAATTTTATACTCTTTGGGAGAGATGATCTAGAATGAATTTTTAAACTTTCGTAGCATTTATTTTCTTACTTCTTAGCCAAAATAACTAAGGCATCAGTCCAGGAAGCAGGTAATCTGTGAATGCCTAAATCAACTTACAGTAAGGTTTTAGGTAAAATTATAGACTGTATTATACATTAATAAGAAATTGCTTTCAAATGGCATGACATATCCTTCAATTCTCTGTAGATTGGAGGGTGATATCCAGTAGAAAATATATTCAGAAACTTCAGGAATTGGATTTATAGAATCACAGAACAATTTGTGTTGGAAGAGTTTTGTTCCAACCCATTCTCATGTGCAGGGATGTCTCTCACTAAACCAGACTGCCAAAAGTTCTCAAGATGTTCCACTATCTTACCATCCGCATAGTGAATAATGTCCTCCTTATATGTCATATAAACCTATCCTCTTTCATTTTGAAATCACTACCCCTTGTTCTATCACTACATGCTCCTGTAAAAAAGTCTCTGTCTCTTTCTTAAGTTCCCTTGAAGTACTGAAATGCCACAATGATGTCTCCTCAGGACTTTCTCTTCTCCAGATTGAACAAGCCCAGCTTTCTCAGCCTGTCTTCATAGAAGAGGAATGATCTGCCCTCTGAGCATTTTAATATTGCTTCCCTGATTCCATGCCATCCTCCATAGAAGTTAATTAAAAGGCAGGTTTCAGGCTTTCAACTCCTAGCAGTTTCATTTTTGCTATTTGGAATTCCTTTTTTTGTAAATGAACATCTCTAGCAGCAACACAAGAGGTAGTGCATGACTTCCTTTTTAGAAACCACATCCTGGTTTTATGAATGTAATGATTTTTGGTGGGTAGGCTGTTGGTGACTGAAAGTAGTGTTCAGATGGATACAATAAAAGTTGTTGCTTAGGTATCTTGTGTCTTATTTTTAGTTTTTCAACATGTATAATACAACACTGTTGCTTTTAGGAAAATTTAAGATTAAATCATATATATCTACATCATATATCATAAATGGCTTTTTTCCTTTGCATATAAATAAAGAAAATCTTAGTGTAAAAACCTCATACCCATTCAGCTGGCATTAAAATCCCTGTTGAGTGCGGAGTGCAAGGATTTCACCATCAGCCTTGTTGAGGCTCGGAAGCATGCTCCATTCGTGGGGGTGTCATCCAAGGATGTGCTGAGCTTTGTGTCACTTTGAGTGCTCCCTGAGTGCTGCTAACAGACCATGGCAGCGTGCTCGCTGAGCGTGGTGCCTTCTGCCTTCACACTTAGACAAGTGCTGTGAGTGTTTTGTGTGAAATGTGGAAACGTATTATGAAAGAGAACCCTTCAAATAATAGATCTTTCCAAGTCTTTCTCCTTTGTAATACCATTTGTCCTTCAGAAGGTGCCTACTGTGTGTTGTGTTGGTGCTTCGATGGGTCTCTTGTTGCACTTCTGTGAGTGGCATCATAAATGTAGAAACTGATGGGTGATTGATATTTTGGTCTTCTTGATAGCTTCAAAGACACACATTGGTACCCATGGAAAGTTGTGTGGCATAGTTTACTAAGACAGTAAGGCTTGGAGAGAGAAAATAAACAAAGAAATGTTTGTTACTCCTGAGCTGATGCAGGATTAATGGGAAAAAAAAAGTAAGAATATTTTTTTGCAAGGAAAACCCTTGAAGTCTTAAACCTTGTGTAGAAAGGTAAAGACAGGCAAGCTGCTTACTGACGTATTGCTGTACCTCATTAAATGTGTATATAATTGGTATTGTTTCTAGGAAACACAAGGCCTCATGTGTAAAATAGGACTGCTCCAAAAGTGATGCCTCCTATTTTATCATGGTGGACCATGATGTCAGATCTGGATGTTGGTGACATGGTAGCAGACATTGAATCTACCAGACAATATCCCGTTACATTTTATTGATATATGACAGATGGCAGCAGAAAGACAGTCTGACAAAATGGCTTCTGACATGGAAGTGCAGGTAAAGCAAAGGTGTGTAACTGAGTTCCTCCACGTGGAAAATGCACCCTTTGTCATTCACTGATGAATGGAGACCAACCGGTGGATTTGAGCACAGTGAGGTGGTGAGTGGTGTGTTTCAGCAGCGGTGACAGTGGGGCACCTCCACTGGTGCAGGTTTTGATGAGTTCTGCATGCAGGCTCTCTTTCATTGCTGGTGAAAATGCACAGCTAATGGTCGTGCCTATGATGGAAAGTAGTGTTTTGTAGCTGAGAATTTGCTCTATCAAATACTGTTCCTGTGCTCTTTGTTGTAGTTTCCATGAAAGTAAATAAATAGCATTACTCTTGGAGCAATGGAGAGTTGAGGTGGTGGGTAGGTCATGCTGTGCATCCTGTTGTTCAGGTGTTGTTTATGGTGTATTGGCAGGTCTGGGCAAGAAGTCCAACAACACTGCTGTTTGAATATGGAAACACTTTTGAATTTGGCAGTGATGCATAATTCTGCCAGTCTTCATTGAAGTGCTGGTGCCTTTTGCAAAAAGAGGCTTTGGACAAAAGCAGCAAAAGCTGGTTAAACTGCTACACATCTGGAAAACTTTTCAGCCTGAATCAGTGATGGGCTTTAACAGAGGTCAGCAAGGTTCACCACTGGTTTATAGGTCTTCTTAGTTTATAGATGTTACCTGATAACCCCTCCAGAGGATGTGCACATAGTTGCTGACCAGATTAACAAAGCCCTGAGAAAAGACAAAATACAGTTATGTTAGCAAACCAGATCCAGTCCAGAACACCTTGGACTGAAGCCAGTTTCTGTTATGGGCAAATATTTCGTCATATGATGTCCAGGTAGTCTGTCATACAGTGACCCCCATGTAGATTTTGCTGGTTTATATCAGGTATGTCAGCTTTCCTTCGCACAGCTGTGTTTCCATACATAGCTGTCTTAAGCCCTTGTTTAAATATATATGGTCAGTATAAACTATTCAAATAATGAAACTGAGCAATGCTATAAGAACAGCCTGAGTACTCTGTTTAAAAAAAAAAATAAAAAAATCACACATTGTGAACTCATCTTTATTACTGCATCATTAATAAAGCAGTTAAAATCCTGCAAACTGTTATTAAAAGTTTTTATGGTCATGCTGAGACAATTTATAGAGACCTTGACTGATGAAAAGATTTATTAAGCAAGACAGATATACAGTATTTCATGTTCATGCTAATGAATAAATTTGGCAAGAAAATATTTCATTTATTTTTCTGCAGTAATGATAAAAAAGACATCAACACAATCCTCTTTTATCTCTCAAATACTTAATTTTTTTTTAAGGTAACTTTCTTTAGAACAGAATCAAATTGTTAAACAAATTGATAGTTGTGGGTATCACAGTGACAGTATCAAAAGTTTTTCTGAACATTTAAATTGGTAATAAAACAATTATTGTGCCTCTTTAAAAGAAGTAAAATATCAGAAATGCATCCCTAGAAATGCCATAGGAAAATACAAACCAAAAATAATATCTACCTCTTGTTTTCTTTCTTATTTCTTAAGCAAATAATGATTTATGGTATATTCAGGAAACTGATCTTTAACTAAATTCACTTCTGAAATAATTAAATTTGCTACAGGTACCCCCAAAATAACACTGTTCAAAGGTGTAGACCTATTAATCACCTGCAGCTGGTGGCCAAACAAGCAAAACAAAGAAGAGAACAGTTAATACTGTGAAGAAAATTGATTCAGTATAGATCATCACTTCTCAAAGAGAGAAACTAAACAAGAGAGGGTTCATGGTATAAATGGAAAACAATAAATGGTTGGGGAATTTCAGGAAAGGAATCCTATACAAATGAAAAATGCTGAGATTTAATTTTATTGAAAGGATTTAATAAATGTATGTTGGGATTGAACATCTAATAACTTGAAAAATTATTTATTGATCTTCAGAATATTTAATCATAATTAATTTCAGTGTCTTTCAAAGGCTGTGAAGATGTACAACTCAAGGCTTATATTCATCTTTACTTTTAGAAATAGTTATTGATCAAATGTAGAGAGTCAGTTATTCCATGTATGTATGATATGGTATTCCTGCATTCTTTCTTGAAGCATCCGTTACTGTTATGAAAACAATACAGATCCAGCTACAAATTTGTGTAGACACAGTGTTTGGTTTCCTTCTGTTTTTAATAAGCCCGGATAAATCAATGGCTCAGTACTGTGTACAAACCCAAATTATCAATGTGTGACCAGCTTTCAGCATCTAGAGTTTTGCATCCTTTGCTCCTAAAAATAAGTCTGCTCAGTTGGATATTTTTAGTTTCAGTCTTTCTGTTTCATCTCTAAGGGATTTATCTTTCTGTCCTGCAGCCTTACGCTTCCAAAGGAACTCATAAGTAATAAACTGTATTTTTTTTAATATTATTTATTATCAGAATACCATCTACTAGAAATGTAGCAATGGACATGAGTGTTTTAAAGACTTCGTGACTCTTGGTATTCAAGTTCCTCAGCAGTGCGATCAGTGGGTATTTTGTTTTTAACTGGTGTTGTAAAATGGATCTCATGCTTTGTAGAAAATTATATTCATATGCAGTTGTTCTTTAGAACTGAGGAAAAGAATAAAAACAGAGTTAAGTTCCATCTGTCTTCTACTGGACAGAACATTGACATCTTCCATGGGCTTCCTATTCTTGGACAGTTACGGCTTTTATGTTCCTGCCTCCCTACAGCTGTTTCTGAAGTAGTTTCTGTGTCAGTGGGAACAGAGGAAGGCAATTCCAGGTGGAAACTGTATCTTATTGATTTGTCCACTGAAGTCACCCATTGCTTCCATTGACTGTAGAGGCAGTTTGCAGAAATTAGTGTGATTCAGTTCACCTAATTTTAGACATATACAGGCATTTGTAGAGTGTGCTTTGTGTGACATACTCTGAGCAGCTGCTTTAGGATGAATCATGTCTAAAAATGTTCGTTTCTCCCCATTTAATGTGAGAAGTCTGTATGACTACTTCATAAGTAAATGTCTCCATTTTCTATGTGGGAGAGTAATTAGGCCATCAGCAATTCTGTGATAGAGGATTTACTCTAAATCCTTTTTGTAAGGGCTGCTCCACTTGGCCTTAACAATTAAGATCCACTATCTAAAAAGAAAGAACATTAATGAATGTTAGTATAGAAAACAAGAATGTAGCTGTTGCAGTTAATTATCCATACAGCTGAGAAATACGCAATGAATGAAAAGGTACAACAAGAACTGGAAACCAGAATTACTATTACAGCTAAATGACCTGAAAGTAAACCTTGTGCTTAATCTGGCTTTTTCACAGCAAGTACTAGTGAAAAATGGAACGTAAGAGGGATTGGGAGTTACCTGCAACCCCTCCTAGAATACTCTATGGGCTTGTGCTTAGCATAGCTGGGCTCAGTCTGGGTTTAAGTTCAGTCACCTCATGCAGAGGAGAGGTTTGAATGCTAATCTCCTAGGCACATTTCTTAAAATCTGAAAAGACAAAAAAAATGAGAGTATTCATTTCTGCATGGCTTGTGAATTAAAGGGCTCCTGCACACGACTGCAGAGATTGAGTGAGTGGGTTGGTTCTGTGCCCTGGTGAGGCACAGGTTGGAGTTTAAGGTTTGAGTTTCCTATTTCTTAACCCTGCATAGTCTCATATGCCATCCATCAGTTGCAAGTACCTTCTTTTTTCTGTGGCATCTAGCTCTTTGCAGCATTGTCCATTCCAACAGCGTAAGTCAATACTGTGGATTCTAGTTGGAAAAAGTTAAAAGTGCAATAGTTAGTTTTCTATGTGAATGAGTGGACTTCGTAAGGAAACATTACTGCTGAAATGTTAATGCTGTGTTTTATTGTAATAGAAGTGTGCTTGCTGTTGCCACAGACGTACTGATGTAGATGCTTTCATGATTTTCATGGCTGAATGATCCACATAACATTAAGGGAGCCTAGGTAGAATTAGGGGTAGTGTTGAAGATGAAGTTAGAACCTCCAGATTCATTCCATAACTGTGTGCAGTGGTGGGACTGCAGTGGTTTCTCTGCCCTTAGCATGGGGCTTTCTGAACTTGACACGCTGCACACAGTGCATGTGATGGTCAAGCATCTCACTTTGCACCAAAGGGCACAGAAAAGCAGATCTTCATTTGTTGGCACTACTTGCAGGCTACATAGATCTTTGTAGTTGCATGCATTCAGTGAGCCCTCTCTGAGCCATCATATTGTGCTGGGGAGTATTATGAAAATAACAAAAAGGACTTTTCTTTCTGCTTAGGGACCTATTAGGGCAAACATTTCAGTATTCATAACACAGAACATATAGCTTACTGAACCATACCGAAAGATGCCATTGGAAGTCCAGTGGGTTTTAACTATTTTGAGCTTTATTGCCTTGTGGATAAATATTTTCTAAGACTCCCTCTTCTGCAGTGCAGAACAGTGTATTCTTTATGCTCCAAATGTGAAAATATAGAAATTATAAAGCACATGAAACGTAAGTACTTCTAAGTAATACACCTATACATTATTTGGATTGGTCTGAACATATAGTAAAGTAGTTTTGTTTTTATTATTTTGCCTAAAAACAATGGCTAAATGTTGGCCTGAGACTCAGATTAGAGGGCACATGAGTCAACAACATGCCACAAGAATACCCAGATGTCAAATTGAATATATCATCTGTGTTAATGGACTTGTTAAAGTACAAATAATTGCCTCTCACTGGACTTCAGAGAATTAGGTCAAAACTCTCTTCACAAAGCAGAGCAAAAATAAGCTGCCATTTTATTTTATTATAATATTAGTTCCTATAGCACTGTTGCAGCCTTACCTGAATTTCTGTCTTAGGGAGAAACCTTACGTACGCAGCACTGTTTTCTGTGTGAATCTATGGGTAAAGAAGAAATCACCAGGCAGACTCTTCAGCAAACAGTTAACTTGAGAACATGTATTATGTTGGAAGTATAAATATCCTTATCATCATGTGATCATATGAGTTAATTTATGTACACAAAGACACTAAAATCACAAAAAGTATTGACCTGTTGCTAGCAACAGTGCATCTGTAACCATGATCAAGCATTTTAAAGTAAGTGTATTCTTTCCCAAGAGAAGTATTGCTCTCTTAGAACTTCAGAATAGCCCAGATACGTTCATTCAAGATTTTTCTTTGTTACGAGTCCTGCTACCAAGCCAATAAATAATAATAAAACAAGCAAACTAATAAAATAAATATTTAGGTTGAACTGTTAGAGTAGATTGAATCTACTGTTTTGCACTGGAACACCTGTAATTGGTGCTTCATGGAGTAACTGTTATTTCACCATTAAAATGTGGTGGTTCCCAGTGCAGATCCAGATTGAAATAGAGTCCTTGTCAAGGAAGGAAAAAAAGGGCTGTTCCTGTGGGAGAAACTCCAGATTTTCCTATTCTGAAGCACTGTACCCATGTAGGGGGCCTGGAACAGTCAGTGCCCTTTGAGGACCTTGGTGGTGGCTGGTGAAGGAGGAAATGGAAATGGTATTTGCAGCATCTGAACTGATTTCAGTTTATTAGCTCCAGTAGCATTCAGTTTTCAGAAATGGCTCTTACATCCACCCTTGGAGGAGTCTTTTGAGTCAGATGTGCAGATAACACTGAAACCATCTCTCGAGAAAAACTAAAAGACTGCCACCCAGAGCTGTGAATAAACTGCCTAGCCAATATCAGCTTTTTAAATTTTTCTGAGCTGCTGCTTAGATCTACAGTAATTATACAGTGTGTTGTAAGGGGAGGGTCTAAATTCAGTTCATTTAGCATCAGTGGCTATTCCACAGCTGAGATACTAAGCCATCCCTTGTCTTTGTGTCTACATTTAATGTATAATTATGGCTTGTAAATTGCATTTTAATGCCACCTGTTTTTTAATTCTGCATGTTCCCTTTAGGTGCATTTTATCCATACATAAGATGAATGGGCGTATTAATTCTAATATTTTTGCAAATACATCTATTTTTGTTCTTTTTTTCTTTTGAGATACAAAATTTATTTCCAATAAAAAATGCCCAAATCAATTTTTCATAAGTTTCAGTACTGTCATTTAAAGTATCCTATTATCATAGAATCGTAGAAAAGCTTGAGTTGGAAGGGACCTTAAAGTCTACCCAGATCCAACCCCCTGCTATGGAAAGGGTTACCACCCACTAGATGACTTTGTAAAAAGTCAGTCTCCCTCCTCCTTATACACTCCCTTAAGTACTGGAAGGCCACGTTGGAGTCTCCCCAGAGCCTTCTCCAGACTGAACAAATCCAACTCTCTCAGTCTTCATAGGAGAGGTGCTCCAGCCCTTTTAGTATTTCTGTGCCTCCCCTCTGAACCCATTTCAAAAGCTCCACATCTTTCTCGTGCTAGGGATCCCAGACCTGGATGCAGTATTCCAAATGGGGCATCATGATGGCAGAGTAGAGGGGGTCAGTCATCTGCCTCACCCTGCTGGCCACCCCTCTTTTGAAGCAGCTCAGCCCAACTAGAATTCAGAGACTTTTCCCAGTCCACACAAGCTTTTGAAAATAAAATATTGTCAGCAATTACTCTGCTGAGATGTTCCTCTGAAGGCTGAGGCATCCTAGAAAGTGGACTTTTCTTCCTGGATTAGAGAAGCAACAAATTTGAGCAATCAACAAGATTAGAAAGCTTGCTACCTCTTATCAATGATAATCTGGTGGTGAGAAAAGTCTGCGGCATTGTGTTGTGAGGCATTTAATTGTAGAAACTGAGTACTGTAATAGAATTTGCCTGTTGGTAAAGTGTTGAGGATGGGAAGAGGAAGGGGAGTAACTCATAAGCAGGTGGCTGAAGATGAAGGACTTACAGATGCAACATGATAAATGCCTGTAAAATCTCAGCAAGCAAGCTTGATTAGGTTTGTTCAGAAACAGAATCAATGAAGTTTTTAAGTACTTGAAGGTTAAGAACAGGAGTCTTGACATTTTGGTTCTCTGTTCCCAAAAAGAAAATCAGAATAGTTAAGCTGAGCATCCAAATTCTCTCTGTGGTGTAAAAGAACAGAGAAATATTTTAAGCAGGCTTCATTTTAATCTCTGAAATGTGAAGATGAAATAGTTCTCTTAGTACACATGAGGAACAGGATTTATTCCCTACCTAGTTCCAAGGTCCCAATGCACCTTGGTTAGGATCTCAGGCTCCTCCTGCTCCTCCTGCTCACTGTGATGGGCATCGAACAAATATGCATCTGAGAAATTTTTGAACCATAAAGCAAGTGTTTCCAAGACTTAGGGTATTACTTTGCTTTGGAAATCTCGGTTTAGGTTTTTTATACCTGAAATGTATTACACTGAACTGGGCGCCAAGCACATAAAATGTGGTTGCAAAGGGAACAAGGACCTGCAAATACTTTACTAGTGTTCTTTCATAGTGTGTGATATAGTATGAGATATATATATCTATATTCTTCCTGTGACAGCACTAAATAGGAAAATGGGTGCTAGGAGAAAGGCCAAAAGTAATTTCATGGAAGTGATCTGTTTTAGTTTCGTTCACCGGAGTCGGTGCTTTGTGTAATAATATGCAATCTTACTTTTTTTGATTGGCTGGCAAATTAAGGAAGGTCTTCATCCATTTGTCAGTGTTCTGTTCTTGAGCTTCAAAAATGAAGATTTTTTACAAGGCTTTCAGTTAGAGATGTTTCACAAGTGAAGTGCGACAAGAAAGAAAGGATTATCATGCAGTTAAACCACTGGACAGCATTATGCTGCGTGGCCATAAATGGTTCAAATCCAAGAACAGGGCTTTTGTGAGACTTTGACTATTCATAAAGTCGAAAGTAACAAATCAACCAAGCATTGTAGTAAGTCTTCAACAAGTTTTCTCTGTGCTGATATGTACAGTAATCTTAATAGGTCTTCCTGGTGTAACAGACCATGAACTGAAGTTCATAATATTAACTTGTACTGTGTCGTCTAAATCACCACACTCCTGTCAGATGCACACTGCAAAAATAGTTTTGCAGTAAAAGACAAAGAACCGTGGTTGAGTCACACATGGGTCACTACAGAAACATAATGGTTGTTGTTCTGCAGAACACCTCGATTTAAAGTCATATTTCTGCCAGAAATGTCTGTAGAAAAATAACAGGGTATAAGTTTTGGAGAAAGTTAAGGAACTGGAAAGAAGACTTACTAGAATTCATGCATATTTTATTTCTTTTAATATCTTCCTTTCTGCCCCTCCAAAGCAGCTTTTAATGGATTCTCAAGTGATCTTTGAGTCTTCACTCCAGAGACAATTTTGATGTTGTTTTTCTGGTGGGATAAAGTGCATCCATATGTCTGCTTTATTCAGTGTCTCAAATCCTCTCAGCAAAATTGCACTTGTGTTGTCAGAAATAATTTCCTGGCTTTTGGTTTCTTCTAAACTTCTCCTAAAACTTTAGGAGAACTGATCCAGACAGGTTTTGAATAAAATTCTTATTTTGGTCACATTGCTATATAATGTGATGCAAACAGGTTTAATGTTTCAGTGGATGCCTGAAAAAAAATGATGTGAAAGATCCCAGTTTCTATGTCATTTCATCACTGTTGTGTTGTAATTCCCACCTCAAGGAATCAAAGTGTTTGTATTGCCATTTTATTTATCCTCAGTAAATGAAGAAGAAAAGACCAGCGAGGCTTCAAAAGTCATGAATCCATTAGCTTCAGGGATTCTTTATTTCAATCTTATATTTTTCTTTTCCTGTATATGCAGCATCAATTCCCCAACAATTCAGAATGACAGAGAATCACAGGATGGCTTGGGTGGGAAGGGACATTGAAGATCATCCAGTTCCAGCGCCCTGCCACGGGCAGGGCTGCCACCCACTAGGTCAGGCATCAGCATTCTCTCTGCATGTGTGGCCTGTTTGGATTTTGGAACTTCAGATTTCTGTTAGAAAATGGGAAGATCAGAAGGAGAGGAAGTAGGTACAAAACCAAATATGTACGTAGAATAAAAATAACTTCATTTAGTGCGTTTTCTCTGTAACTCTCATTCTACTGAATTATAAATGTGGAATTTTTATTCAGGATTAGGGAGAGCTACAATGCTGTTTTACATGGGGAAAAGAGAGTATGAGGGGAAGCAAACTGGCTGATGGGAATTGTACTAACAACCTGACATTTCTACTTTTACGCAATTGAATATATGAGATTGGAAATGGATTGCCTTAAGTAAAACCAGAGATTGTATGCATGTAGGTACTGTAAAACTCCTGCTGTAAGGAATCCCCAAGACTTCTCTGAGACTCATCAAAACATTTTAAAAAGTCTTTCTGTAGCAGTACAGCAATATAGCATGCTGTGGTTGAAACCCAGTAATGTGAAAACACCGAGATAGATTGTTGCAAAAATATTCTTGTGCAAATAAGTTCATGAAGCAAAGTAGCAGATTATCTGTGAAATGTGATTTTTCTCATTTTCTGTAGCTATGTGCAGAATTAGATTATCCAAACACACTAAATTTAGCATTTGCAAGGTTCAGAATGCAACTTCATAAACATGCTGTTTTTACAGATTGCTTTTAAATGATGGTTTCAAATGCAGAGGCTGGTGAATGATCTACTCAGATAGCACAACAGCACGAATTTATTAGATAGCCCAGGAGGTACATACTTAAACTGATTTCATTATGCGGAGGGATGGACAGCATTATTCTAATTGACCTTCAGCACACCGAGTCGTTTTTTGACCATCTAATACAGTTCCAGGGAAAGAGAACAAGACTTTATTTTAAAAGTGTACTTACTTTACTAGATACTCAGCTTTCTAGTGAGTGAATGGCAGTCTTAATATCAAAATAGAACTATATTGGTCTTTATATACACTTTTATTACATTTTAGATGTTCATTCTTGCAGATAAAAGCCATTCATACTACTGAGAGATAAAAGAAGTTCCACTGATTTTCAGCGCGTCCCTTCTACTTCTCACCAGCAGTGGGCACAGTGCTGCATCCAGAGAAGCTCTGCTCCAAGAGCCCCTCGTAGGACGGTTGTTTTCAAAGCCCAACACCAGCCAGGCCACTACACTATGGGACATCGTATTCTTAAGAGACTTGCTACACATTCCACTGATACTGTGTGTCTTCAAAGGAAAATACTTGTAAATGAATATCTAGTTTCAAGACAGTTATCTTCCACATTTTTGTTTGAAGGAGTACATGACATTACAATGGAAGAGAATTTGTGAATAATAATGCCATTTACAATCCAAACTTAGATTGCTTTTAAAATGAAGTGAGTAACATTTTTAAAGAATTAAAGAAAGCAACATTTACTGCTTTGCTACTTGAGACCTTAAATAAAACAACTAGAAACTGAATTGGGTACTTCCTTTCTTAATAGTTGAATAGATAAAAATATGCTGGTTTGGAAAAAAGCCTCAAAGCTCAGAAAGCCTGCCTCCCGTAAGCTTTTTGTAGGGGAATGATAGTTTGTACTTCTTGGAGAAATAGCCATTCAAAATACATTTATTTAAAATGTGTGAAAAAGAGACTATTTTTTCCAGTATCCAGTTTGGAAATGAAAATTAGCATTACCAGCAAGAAAGAACTGTACTTGTTCTTGTAGTTGAAAGCAAAATCAATTTAATTTGGAAGCAGTAGTACTTCTGGATGCTGAAGGAATGTATCTGAAGGCCTTGACTAATGAAAAATTTTAATTGTAGTACTAAGAATTAGGAAAAAAAAATTGTATGAAAAATCTTCCACAAGCTAAAGCATCATTAATTTTGTGTGTCCTGTAACATGTAAGATGCCATAGGAGCAATTCAAAAAAGTGAGTTTCGTTAGTCATCTTTGCAGTGTTTGAGATGTGGGGCAACACCACAGTTCCCATTGTTGCTAGAAAAGATGTCTTAGTTATGGAAGACATTCAAGTGAGGTACCATGTGTATAGGCACAGACATGAAAATTAAATTATGCTCTTATTTAGATTAATCATATGCAAGTAGAATGTCTAATATAATCTTGATAACCAGAATGACTTTCTGTCTTCTGAAATGTACAGAAAGAAATTGGAAATTTCAACAAGTATCTTTGATATATTAGAATAATTTTATCATTGTTTTATTCTACTCTTCATCAGTACATATTCACTTCTGTAAGCTTAGCAGCATTTGAGCTGTGTATAGATAATGCTATAGGGTAAAAAAATAAGAAAAGCAGCAACCTACCTTCAATAACATTTGCCTTAGTAGAAAGAGTGGTATAAAGTATATCCCTAGAGTGTAAGAAGAATGTTAATGTTAGACAATTAAGCTTTCAGAAGCAGTGAAATGCTGGTTAAGGTTGAATGAATAGCATTAACTCTGTCCCTTGTGCACAAATATATTCTGGAATTAAATAATGATGTGATTGCTTACAGTTTATCACTTAATATTGTATAATGCCATGTATTTTTCTTCTGCAGGTTTAGCTCTGTCTCTGTTACTAGGTATGGCTAATAAGTACAGAACTCTTAAAAAGTGAAAAGAAGCTAGTTTTCTGTTGGTCTTCCCTTCATATATCCAATTTAAAGTGAATATATTCACTTTATATATATATAATATATATATTATATTCATAGTTTTATAGTTCTTTGGAATCTGTGTAAATGCCTACTGGAAAAGAAACTGAGTAGTAGGGAGCCTCAGTGCTTAACTTACCCCAAAAATATTTCTTTATCTTTTCCTACATTTAAAAGACTTGAGAATATATATATTTTTTAGTTATAATGAGAATTCCTGTGCTGTAAAATGCCAAGTCTGTTTTGCATCAGATTTATAGAACACTATTTCAAGATTTCAGTACATATACACTGTAATAACATAGCTGAAAATTCTGGAAATATATAAATGAATGGAAACTAAATACGTCAGAGCTTTTGGTGCACTTTGACTGCAGGTGAGAGACCAGTTTTCATATACAGGAAATAATCCATTTGTCTTGACCTGCTCTACAGATATCAGGGTAGGTGAATCTTTTTGGTTATTGTAAGGGCATATCCAAGGAACATTCCTACTAAGTAGCGACAACCTTTGTTAAATTTAAATAAGAATGAGCAGATGCATCACACTGAACTTTTATTAGTTGGAGCATTCAAAAGGTTATCTTTTACTAATGAATTTAGAGCAAAGGTAACTTGGCAAATGGAGTGAGGAGTGAAGAAGGTTAAAACAAGAGAGAGAGCAGGAGGGAGAGAAAGATTATGAAGAGAAGGCAACATCACTGCCTGAAATACTGCGTTCAGATGTGGAGTCCCCAGTACCAGAGAGAAATAGACCTGTTGGAGCATGTCCAGAGGAGGGCCACAAAAGCTGTCCTCAGAATGGAACACCTCTCCTGCAAGGGCAGGCTGAGAGAGCTGGGGCTGTTCAACCTGGAGAAGAGAAGGCTCAGTTCATTATCTAAAGGGGAACTACAGGAAAGAAGGGGTCAGTCTTTTTGGCAGGGTCTTTGGTGATAGAACAAGAGGAAATGGCTTCAAGCTTAAAGAGGGGTTATTTAGGTTGGATATAAGGAAAAAATCTTCTGCAGTGAGTGTGGTGGGGCTCTGGAATAGGATGCCCAGAGATGTGATTTATGCCCAGCCCCTGGAGACTTTCAAGGTGAGGCTGGATCAAGCCCTGGGCAACATGATGTAGCTGTCGTGTCTCTGTTCATTGCAGGGGCATTGGACTAGCTGAACTTCTTTTCCTAAATAGTTGTCTTCCATCTTGTCTTTTCCTGTAAGCTGCCAGTTGGAAGAGCATTATTATTGAAAGCCTGATGCTTTTCTGATAGTGAAATACTCTTAAATATATCAGTATTCAGTAGGCAGCCTGAAAAAATAGTGGGCCATTCAGAAGAGCTAAGTGCTGTTTTCAGATGGTCCCTGTAAAGAGACATTGAACTCCCCTTGGTATTGGTGGTGATGCAGTGGTGGGACAGGTGAGCGGAGAGTCTGTGTGCAGCTTTGTTCTCTGTTCTGTAAGTGTGATGTAGACAAATTAGAAATGAGCCACAGGGAAAAACATCAGGGGATCTACAAACAGAGAAATTTGGTCTCTTGAGTGGTTCAGCTCAACAATACCAGGGAAAAAAAACAATATAAAATTGTTACACTGACAGTTTACACATTGTTTTTCATGTAACTCTTCCAGGTAGTTCATTGCTGTAGAGAAAGGGAAATTTTCTAACCAAATGACTGGAATCTTGAGTTAGAGACATTCACCTTAACATTCAGCTATTAAGTTTTAAGAGCAAGGCCAACTGAACTGCCAAAAAAGAGGGGGTTTCCATCTTTTCTCATCTTCAAGGCTGTAGAATTTTCTGGAAAGTACTGTAGCAAACGTAAATTAATAGGCTTATTGCAGGGGTCACTGGCTGAAATGGCATGTCCTACAGCATGTCGAAGTTCAGACTACATGATTTAATATTTTCACCTGACCCTGAATATTAAGACATCTAATTTTAAAATATAACTCCATGCATTTGTCCGGTTTTGGAGAGGCCTTTTGGTCTTTCCAACCTGCAACTGTCAAATTAAAAATCTAACACCTCTTTGTGATAATTTTCAGTTCTCCACATTGTGATGCGGAAATTCAGAGGATGTAATTTGCCTTAGGACATGAAATTAAAAAAAAAAATAGTAAATTTGTCTCATGTACTTCGTTATATGTTTACAAACACACAAATTGCTCAGTGACGTTTTTCTAACCCAGTCATTGTTTCAGTAGCTCTTGGCAGCCAGGCTGCTTCGAATCTGAAACTCTGAATAAAATATTTATTATATCTACTATTTTTCAGTTAAGTTTTTCTTCTTCACAGTGCAGCAGTTGGCTGCTATACCAAACTACATCCTTTTTCCCCTCGCGGTGTTCTATTTTCGGCACAAATTAGCCCATGGATGAATAATAATAAAACTGAAAGTAGTAGTAGTGTTGATTATCTTTTCAGGTACTGGTTAGGGCATTAGATAACCTTTACGTGTTGCTTATAGAAGAAAAAAAAAACAAAAAACAACAGAATGCAAGAGGCATAGCTTACATTACTATAGCATGAAAAGAAAGAATTGAGAAGGATAGAAGAAACCTGCTTGTGATGATGGATTCATTCTATTTTATTAACAGAATGCTTTATTAATGGATAGTGATTTATTCCCAGCACAAATTAATCATTTTTAAATAATCATAATAATCTAAATTTGTCTGAACTTTTACTGAAAATGTTATGAATAAAATCAAAACGTGCTTTAGTCATCAAAACACTCAATGAAATACGTCTACATATGTTTTACATTACATATCCACATCTGTTGGATGGAGAGATGAGATCTGTGGTCAATGCAGCTTGTTCTTTACATTTTTTAGTTTATCGATGGTCATAAGCAGGAAAGGAAACCAGGAATGCTCTTTCATAGTAAATATCCTGATGATGCCCACTTTGCAACGCCGTAGTTCACTCTGAAACAGTCTCACTGGATCTGAACTGGATTTTGTGGACGAAAATAAACTAAGCAGTGATCAAGTATGAGTGACTGCTGAGCCCATGGGACCGTACAAGTACCAAGTAACCCACCTAAAGCATGTAGAGTGTGGTTGTTAGGTGCTCAGTTGTTTTGCTTTGCCAGTATGCTGCCATTGCACAGTACTATCTGATGGGTAGCCAATCCCAAACGTGTGCAGTATTACCTGAAAATTTTAAGAGGTGCTAAAGCAGTATCCTCAGATGTTATCCTCGACCAAAAAAAGCGAGTTATTCCACAGATTGACTGTTCCCTTTCTGAATTAGGGCATCTCACAGTACTTCCTTCGCTACTGATGAATGAGCATGTTTATTATGTGTTTCTTAAGAATGGAGATTAATCTTTTTTTTTTTTCCCTAACTTTTTGTTGTTGTTGTTAGGAAGATACCTGTGCACTGCAGTACAGTACAGACTACTCAGCCTTTTATTTTTATTTTTATTATTTTTATTTTTATTTTTATTTTTATTTTTATTTTTATTTTTTTTTAAATTTCCTACATTTGTTTAATAAAATTCTAAAAATCAGACCTGTGGCATACCTCTGAATTCACCTCATGAATAAAATCACAGTTTCAGCTGAAGTCTGTGTTTCTGATGATTGCTCCAAGCTTCAGTCAGCCTTACACTTTAGAAACATCTTGAATTCATTTATATATTCATTCATTCATTCATTCATTTACTTATTTATTTTTGGTAGAACAAGCATGATTTCTGCTTCTCCCACCTTCTGCATTCAGACAAGAGACTTCCTTGGCCCTAGGCACATTCTCTCAGGAGCACACTGTTTTCATGTAGAAAGCTACTACTGAATCTAAATTGTCTGTTATATTGGCATACATAAACTACTGCAACTTGCTTTAGGTAATTCTGCAAAATAGGAAATCATGAAAAGAGGCTCTGACATGATATTTTGTTTATGCTTTTCTTTAATTGCAAGCGGAAGCAATTTTTTTCTAAATATAGAGTCTCAAAGTCTGGTCGTTCTGTTCTGTGTTGCTACTGATATATTCAGATTTTTCCTTCTTTATGAGGTATTCTCTCAGCTCCGAAAACAATTCCATGAAACAAGTATAAGGACATAGATACAGAGAGACAAACTCCTGACATTTATTAAATGATGTGAAGCTTATTGTAAGTATATTGGATCTGTAGCACTAGAAGAAGGAAATGAGATTGCATAAGTACAGACATACTACTTTATGAGGTGTGCAGCAAAATCTTGACAAAGATATGTAGGTGGAATTACAGGTACATCCTCTTTGACAGCATTCACTTCTGAAGCACCTTTATGGCTTTGTCCCATGCGTACGTTGATATTGACCTTAACATGTACAGATTATGATGGAAATGTGTAGCTATTAATCCACACCTCTGTGGCTTGCTGCATTCTTATTGCCCCATGATTGCAGCCCATAAGATTTCTGTTTTAGTTAAGGAACAACTGTAAAAATGTAATAAATTTGGTTTAAAACAACTAAGCATACTTCTGCTTGCCGATGTGACTCCCATCTACAAGAAAGGCCGTAAGGAAGACCCGGGGAGCTACAGGCCTGTCAGCCTGACCTCGGTATCAGGGAAAGTTATGGAGCAGATGATCTTGAGGGAGATCACACGGCACGTGCATAGCAACCAGGGGATCAGACCCAGCCAGCACGGGTTCACAAAGGGCAGGTCGTGCTTGTCCAACCTCATCTCCTTCTATGACTGGGTGACCAGACTGGTAGATGAGGGAAAGGCTGTTGATGTAGTCTACCTGGACTTCAGCAAGGCCTTTGACACGGTCTCCCACAGTATTCTCCTGGGGAAACTGGCAGCACGTGGTGTGGACAGGTTCACTCTTCTCTGGGTGGGGAACTGGCTAGAGGGCCGTGCCCAGCGGGTAGTGGTTAATGGAGTTAAGTCCAGCTGGCGTCCTGTTACGAGTGGTGTCCCCCAGGGGTCGGTATTGGGGCCCATCTTGTTTAATATCTTTATTGATGACCTAGATGAGGGGATTGAGTGTACCCTCAGTAAGTTTGCAGATGACACCAAGCTGGGAGGATGTGTTGATCTGCCAGAGGGTAGGGAGGCCCTTCAGAGGGATTTGGATAGGCTGAATAGCTGGGCTGAGATCAATGGGATGAGGTTCAATAAGGCCAAGTGCCGGGTCCTGCACTTTGGCCACAATAACCCCATGCAATGCTATAGGCTTGGGGTGGAGTGGCTTGAAGACTGCATAGAGGAAAAGGACCTGGGGGTGTTGGTTGATGCTCGGCTTAACATGAGCCGGCAGTGTGCCCAGGTGGCCAAGAAGGCCAACGGCATCCTGGCCTGTATTAGAAATAGTGTAGCCAGCAGGAGCAGGGAGGTGATCATCCCCCTGTACTCAGCTCTGGTGCGGCCGCACCTCGAGTACTGTGTTCAGTTTTGGGCCCCTCACTACAAGAAAGACATTGAGGCCCTGGAGCGTGTTCAGAGAAGGGCAACAAAACTGGTGAGGGGTCTGGAGCACAAGTCTTATGAGGAGCGGCTGAGGGAGCTGGGATTGTTTAGTCTGGAGAAAAGGAGGCTCAGAGGGGACCTTATTGCACTCTACCACTTCCTGAAGGGGGATTGTGGTGCGGAGGGGGTCAGCCTCTTCTCCCAGATTACTAGTGACAGGACGATAGGGAATGGCCACAAGTTGCGCTAAGGAAGATTTAGATTAGATTTGAGGAAAAACTTTTTCTCTGAAAGAGTGGTCAGGCACTGGAATGGCCTGCCTAGGGAGGTGGTTGAGGCACCATCCCTAGCGCTGTTCAAGAAGCGTTTAGATGAGGTGCTAAGGGATTTGATTTAGTAGTTTAGTGGGTAGGGATGGTGATAGGAGGATGGTTGGACTAGATGATCTTGTAGGTCCTTTCCAACCTAATGTATCTATGAATCTATGAATCTATGAACTCCAGACTGTATGGATTTCAGTCCAGTAGATTATAGCCATGGGAGTTCTATGTCTGAAGGGTAAAAAAGTAAGACTAGAACTCCATCATCTCATTTTTGTTCTCTCTTGTGACACCCTCCTGCTCCTGGGGATGCAGAGTGAGCAATTGTGGTGCAGCTGTAATGCTTCATTTTGCTCTGTGGCTCAGCAAACTGGGGTATCACAGAAGTGCAGCAGCAGTCTCTTCCCCAGAGGATGCCCTCAACGGGCATCGCTTCTCTGCAGGCAAAGTGCATGATCTTGCTGGAGTACCCACCATCTGCCTGCCTGCAGCTCCTGGGAACACGAGCATTTTATTTTTTTGTTGAATTGCATTATGTAAACCTACATATTTTGCACAGTGTAATTTTGCATAATGGACAGTATCTCTTTTGGTCATGTACATTTCTGAGCAGTGCTAATTAGAGCAACACAAGGGGTCTCAGCTAACTAACTAAGACTGTCCCAGAGTAGCAGCTTCTTCATGCACTGTGCACCTGATTCAGTGCTTTAAAACCAAGCACTGTCCTTTCATGTTGAAGTACTGTGGACGAAAGGTAGCCTTGATTGCCTAAAGACTGCTGTATTTTCTGGGCTTAGCAACATACGGCAATTTGAAAGTGCTTATTGCCACTGCTCAGGCTTTTTTTAATTTGAAAAATCAAACCTATTTTTACAGCTTTTTGAAAACAAGGTGATTTGACACTGCCTTGTCTTTGCATGCTGGGGCTCTGCTTTTGCTGACTAATACAGTGACAGGAATTCACGTGGTCTACATCCATGGCTCTAAGTTAAGAATGTTGTCTATCACTGCACAGAAAACAGTCAGCAATGAGTACACAGAAATAATTTGTTTGTTTATATAGAAATTGTTGCATTTGGTGTTTAGTTTAATTTGTTTGCTTGTATTTTATCCTGCTATCTTTTATCTCTGTGTGCAAACTAGAGAGAATGTAGGAATTGTATCCTAACTAACTCTACACAGGTAGAGTTAGAGGGAGTGTCTGCCCTGATGCACTGCAGCAGCTGGACCATCCAGCCCATTATGGCACGTGGCTTCATACTCCCTTTATCTTGCCAAAACATTTGCAACAGTACTGATCATAATGGCCCAAAGCTGGACCCAGAACAACAATTCCTCTGATGTGAAATGTCCTGATATCTGTAAATGAGTATTAGAGCAGGTCCGAAGGAGGCTATGGGGATGGTCAGAGGGCTGGAGCACCTTTCCTGTGAAGAGAGGCTGAGAGAGTTGGGGTTGTTCAGCCTGGATAAAAGAAACCATTACTGAGATTTTTCAGTATATAAAAAGGGCTTATAAGTAAGATGGAGAAAGGCTTTCTACCAGGATCTGTAAGCACAGGACAAGAGGAAACACTTTAAAATGGTAAGAAAGTAGATTTAGATTGGATATAAGGAAGAAGTATTTTACACAGAAGGTACAAAGCACTGGAATGGGTTACAAGAAATGTGGATTCTCAATGCCTGGAATTGTTCAAGGCCAGGATGGATGGGACTTCGGGCAACCTGAGCTAGTGAGAGATGTCCCTGCTATGACAGGGAGTTTGGAGTAGATTATCTTTAAAGATCCCTTCCAACCAAAGCCATTCTATGGTTCTATGAATATTACTGGATTTAAGTAATACAAATAGGTCAAAAAAGTTGTTGTAGTGACATTCTGTAGCAAACCTAGTTCGTGGTACTACACAGTACTATTACTTTATTTTACTGATAATTCTTCCTATTGAGATGTGACTCAACATTTTTCCAAAACATATACTGCCTTGATTGTACTTTTACTGCACATCTTTGAAGCTTGACTAGTGTGATGGATTATGCCAGAAAATAACTTTTTTATATTAAGGTAAGAGATAGTGTCTGTCATGCTCTTGTGCTACAATAGCTAATAAGTCTGTCACAATAAAATATGCTTCACTGATGAATTAGTACTCTTTTAGCCTTCTTTCAAAATCAGGAAAACACCTTAGTTTAGTTGTATCATCCCTTTTCTCTCTCAAACTCATTTCCTGCCCTCAGCAAGGAAAAAAAATTTCTTTTGGTTAAATGACTATAATTTGCAAGTCAGTGTGAAATTAAAAACGTAAGTAATATATAGCCTTGGAAAGATACACGTTATACTTTCTATGCAATTAACAGTTCTGCCTTTTTGTAAAGCTCTAAATATTATGCCCACTGCTAGTCTAGCTATTGCTTATTAATATGGCAATGTTATTTCCAGAAGTGATATTTCCAGAAGTGAATTTCCCATTACTCCTTCCCATCACAGTTCCCAGTGTTTTTCTCTTGCTTTGACTTGATATGAATGCCATGAAACTTGATTCCAGAAAACAGACTTTGAGGTGAAGTTTTTGTATCTGATAACATATCTATGCAATTTAGTTTCAGAGGTTAGCAATGATTTTTGGAACTCTGCTTTCAAAGCTAAGTTCATCCGTGGCAGACTAAGATTGCACTTCATAAGTATCAGGAGTATAAAGTTTGCAGAATGGTGCTCTGCTATTTATGCAACAAGCATAGAAAACCAGGAAATAATGTATTAATGATAATGATTTTTCTTAGTACATTATTGTTTCAGACTGAGATGCTATAAAGACTGAAAAAAAGTGGGTTCACATGACTCGGATACACATTTTGTAACTATTACTAGAATTCATACAGTGGCAGCTTCTGTTAGCTTGCTTTCCTCGAAAATTGTGAGCTACTGGGATTTTTTTACCCAGAGTAATCTTTCTCTTTTTACAAAATGTCAGCTCACAATTCACAGCCTATTAACATGGCAATATTATTTCCAGAAGTAAGGAAAATAAGTCTCTATCTCAAGCAATTAAAATTGTGAAGCTATGATTTAAGTAGAATGCCTTTCAAATAATTCAGCTGGTAGAACTGTGCAACTATTCCAATCCAGTCTTTCGTATTTTATTCAAGGAACTGTCAAGCCTCAAAGTTCCACCACAATTGTCTTCCACAAAGAAGATAAAACTAAAAGAGTATTAGAGAAAAAGGATATTAATGTTCCTAGTAGATGAACAAACATGTCTGTATTCATAGAAAACAAGAATATTAAACAGAACAGTAACTTCTTTAAAGATGAGGAGCTGCCTACTTTTAAGAGAAGGTTTTACCAGTCAGAAAGCAAGAATGAGAAAATATTTCTAAGATTATTCTAGAACACATTCATGTTCTAATTTTGCTTAAATAATGAAACCAGTAATATATTCTTCTATGAAGTAAGACTGATGGATCTATCTGTGTAGTTCTCAGCACAGTTTTTTAGGAGCAAGCAGCTCAGGGAGGAGCACAGAGGGAACTGTGGAGAATCTGGATGTGGAGAAGAGAGATGGTTTTGATACAATTATGATGTAGATGGTTGGTTCCTGGGAAGAAATGTCCGAATATGCTCTTGCTGTGGGTGTTCTTACCATTAAAGTTGCTTTTTCACCAGATGACCTCAAGAGAGGAATCAGGGTTTCTCTGTTAGGTGATTCACCCTTATAGCACAGAGAATTAAGCTGACACAATCTGACAATTTATACCCAGCCAGAACGTATGTGCCCACTTATCACCATTATTATATATCAGAGATTAACACTGTGTTTCAGCTTTTCCAGAGAAGTCAATTTGTAACTGTATTTTTCTAATGAGCGTCTCAGTAAGCAGCATACGGAGATAAATATGGCTTTTGTTTTCCAAATATATGCATGTAAAAGTGAATATTCTGATGTTGTTTGCTTAAAATTCTTATGTCCTCTTAGTTAACTCATCTTTTGGACATTTGTGGCGAATGTGGATTTTCCTAGAATTCAAAACAGCTTCCTGGCAAAGTATTCAGCCCACATATAAATATAAGTGTTTTTCTGAAGCTAAAAGCAAGCTTCTTAGTTCCATTCAAATGTTTTTAGTATTCTACAGCCAGTCACTGCTTAAACTTATTCAGTTGAGTTTTCAGCTTTATGAGCCATCAATTTTCCACGGATTTTTGTCTTTAGAAGAATATCTGTAAGGTATTTTATTTCCATATTGCAGCTTTTCTTGTTGAAGTCAGCTGGGAGCTTTCTATCATTTTCTTTGAGAGCTGTATTTGGGAGTTAGGTTGCATAGCAAACAGATGCTTTAACAAGATTCACGTTCTGCTGTGGTGCTCTTTGTCCAAACAAAAAGATTTCTATGACTGGGAGCATCTCAATACCTGATAGTAAGTAAGGACTCTTTGAAGAATTCTGTCAATATGTTCAAATTTCAAGATGAGAAGTGTATCCTGGGCTCTGACTGTGCAAGTTGAGAGTGTCATTTTTGAGATTCTCACTTCTAAGTGAATCTATAACCCCTTACAGTGTAGTCAGTGGTTTTCAAAAACATCTGCAGAGGTAATTATTTCCTGTGTAGTAAGTCATGTAGGAACAATTGCATTCTTTTAAATATCTCAGTAGTAATCATTAATGTTTATGTGTAAGTTATCAGAGAAATCAACCGTATACTGAAAGTACCTACAAAATGCTCTGTTCTATAATGAGCAAGTCTTGCTCTAGTGAATTTCAAAAAACAGAGTATATGGCAATTCATTTCTGAACAGCCATGGTAGCAGCCTTCTTACTTTTGTTTGTTTTTTTACTTTATTTGTACATCTACTGACTAAAATGTAGAAGAAAAAACATTAGTTTTCTGAAAGTGCCTCAAACGGTCCTCTCATTTGTATGAACAGCTTGGTTTCATTTTACCAGACAATTATATAATAGTTTTCCCAGTGACTCCAGTCAATAACTGCATTAAGGAGCCAGTTAACTACAGGGACCAAAGCAAAGTACTACTAAACAGTAGAGCTACAAAGTAGTTTTACTACTTAAAAGGCAGATCCCTGAGGTTGACTTGGGAATGCTTATCTGAAAGTCAATATTACATGCTGCCAGCAGACTGTGGAATATGCTGCAGCTGGTTTCACAATGGAAGGTGTGACTGGAGATCTAATATTTTAATAAGACCTGAATTCAGTAATCAGAAACTAGATACAAAATGCAGATACATTTAGCTCATCTTCCACAGTCTCCTGCTGACGCAGTCTCTCAGATCACACTTACACTACGAGCACAGTGCTAACTTGGGTCTTATATTTCAATCATATTATTGAGGTTAGCTGAAAAGCTAAGTAAATAATCTAATGCAAGGTATGTTTTCACACTCTTCCAATAGTGAGTCTATCCCTGATCTCCCCTTGTAGCTGCTGCAGGGTCTCCATTACTCTATTCAAACTGCCTGGTAGCACCTGCCTCAGGGTAGATGCGAGATGGCAGTAAACCAAACATGGGTTGTCCTCAGGCAGTGAGCAGCCTCCATCCTCTGCAAGGCAGAGAGTGCACTTTGGTCAGGAAATAAGCAAACCTCTGCCTGTCTCCTAGTCCAGGAAGGGCAGGAGGAACATATCTCTCATAGATTTTATGGAATTACGTACTTATATATAGAGACATACATCCACGTCTGGGTGTTTGGGGACCTGTTGTGGAGAAAATTATTCAATATTAGCCTAGATTTTGTTCTGTTGTTAATATAGTGTGCATTCTGTACTGCTCCTATGCAATTTATCCTATAGACCCCGTGCTCCTCAGTTTTAAATCCTTAAATTTAGAAAGCTGAGAGAAGGTAATAAAAGATGGCATCTAAGGGTGCAAATGTCAGTGTGCGTATGGGCACAATGTGTATGTATACTCTATATAATATATCAATAAAAAATACTAATATAATCAATACACAGAAAGAGAGGGAAACATTACAAATAATAGGCTGCAGAATTGCCAGGTTACAACCTGAAGTGGTGGTTGGGCACCTGGGGAATTCAAGTTTAACCTGGGAAGCTCAGGTGCAAGAAGTGCACCTGAGTGACTGGAAGGGGTGGAGCCTGAATCTACTCCTCCTCACCCTCACTTAAGGTTTAGCAGCTGAGGGAGTAGTGTCTTTCTGGATAGAGACTGTGATCTTCTTGAGTTGTTACTGGTCACTAGAAGGGTTGAGACCATTTTCCTTTATTACCTGTTATTGTTCTGTAGTGTCTGTATCCCATTTGAAGATGCTGTTATCACCTTCTTTTGCCATACATAACCTATTAGAATAGAAGGCCATTTCCAATTAGGAAAATATGTGTGTCTTTCATTATATATGGCACACGAAAGAGACCCAAGATCTACTGTTTACTAAAGCCTTTACTCTCTTAATTTACTCAGCTCTCCATTAATGTATTATAAATTCTGCTTTACTGGAGTGGCTCCAAGTATGAAATAAATTATTTTTTTCTTGAGTTGTCTAATTTTCATTTATAATTTCTACTTATTTCTCTGGTATACTTTATCTGACCTTATGGTCAACAGTGATGATAGCTCACCCATCATGTTTTGAAACTTTCAAGTTAAGACTTCTGATAGCAGATTTGACTGAAAATAGTGGTGGAAGACAGACAGAAGTTCAACGAAGACCTCCAGAGTTTAATATAGAGATTGAAAAGTTTTTTTAAAAAATCATTTGCAGTCTTGAACTGATTACTAGAATGCAATACGCACTTCTAATAATTTACTACTGTTGTACTTCTTTCATAACATTATGATGATGTTTAACGTGGAAAAATAAAGTAACTTCCAGTGTTGCATACACCCAGTATACAATGATAAGTGAAGTTCCTCGTAGCTCTAAATAAGTTTGCCAAGAATAATTTCCTTTAAAAAAATAGGTTTAGTTGCAGGCTGCATTTTAATAACCAGTCCTTATAAAATCCAGCCCTTATTTTTTTTGTTATTACTCTGGGATCTTCATACTCCCTTAAACAATACTATATTTTTGTTACTGTTGCTAGTTAAAGAAATATTAAAGCAATGATTTTATACTAGTCTTGAAATGTTAAGCGCATGGCATCTTTATTAATCAATCCAAGAGGACTTTTGTTAAGAAGTGTTCTCATGAATGATGTTAAACATCAACTCTCCTTTAATTAATTCTTTTCCTAAAGATGTTTTTTTTGAAGTTTATTGCAACAGAGTATCATTCAGCTATTGAAAACAGTACCTGGTGGACACATTTTATGTTTTGTTCATGAATTTAGTTATGAGCTCCTCTCTGGGGAGGAGGACATTACTCTTCCTCCTGAGAGGACCATCTGAGGAAAAACTCGGATGGGAGATATGGTAGTTGCTGTTTTTTGTTTGTTTGTGTGTGTGTGTGTGTATGTGTGTATCTGTGTTTTAAATATTTTTGGTTATCTCAGGGAACTTGCAGTGAGGAGCATGCATAGACAGTCATGTTTTTGAGCTCCGGCTGACACAGAATTTCTCAAGATATGTACTGCCAGTTTCTCACTGCTGCTCAAGCTTGCTTTGCTCTTCCAAGTAAATCAGTAAATGTTTTGCTTTTTTTTGTTCATTTGTCAGCCTGGAGCTGTGTGGGTCTGAAAAACACAACTGGAGAACAGAATGACAGGTCATTCCAGGTTAGGTCTTGCACACAAATTCTCTATGATCTTTTCATTCTGACATGTATGAGTGAGAGAAATTTTACATGACAATTTCAGGTATTCTGAATTCTTAGTGGCCCATTTCAAAAAAATATTCAGGAATGAGTAATTAAGCTACATATATAGCTTTTTATTTATGATGGTCTTGATTTTCTTTCACAAAATAAATAAATAAATAAATTGCAACTACTTTCACAAATGAGACATTTTCTCTCAACAATAGAGACAAGAACTAATAAACCAGATAATTCCAATGTCTGATTAAAATAATTTGTTTGGGCTGATGAATATAGAAATCATTTAGGCTAATGATAATTAGTGAATAATTTGGACTAATGGTTGAAAGGTCAGTTGGGTCATTTGTTAATGATGAAAGAGAAATTATTCTGGCATGCACTAAATGGTAAATCTTCTACTTAAGAGGAACAGAAAAAAACAACTTGTCAGATGCATATGATATTAGAAGTATAATGTTTCTAGATAGCAAGTAGATAAATATTTGGGGTGAGACTCTCAAGTCAAATAGTCATGCTGAATATGGTGGAAGTCTATTTAGCCAAAGCGTTTGACCTGGCTGAGAATGTGTGTCACACGTTTGCAGTCAGAAGTGGGAGCTCGTTGAAAATGCTTGTTTCTTTGGAAGTAGAGCATTAGAAGGGACATAGACAAGCTCATAATCTTTTAGTATAAGCTGTTTCAACAATGTATGTGTCCTGTGTTACTTCCTTTTTTTTTTTTTTCAGACACAAAGCATTTACTATTGCAATCCTAGACATAAGAGTTTGCTTACCAATAGATACTTTTAAGTGAGGAGTATTTATAGTGTCCAGGAAAGATGAAATATTTTCAATTCTAAAGCTAGCAAATAAAATCTCTAAGGCAAGTTATTCTTGATTGAGATGCAATTTTTTTTTTTTTAAATATTGTTAAAACAAAACACGCTGATTTATCACACCGGGTTTGGGGAAGACACTGAAAGGCTGTGATATGAGATGAGAAAATAGTGTTTATTGTTGAGAAGTTATAACCAGAAGAATTGTGTTAAGCATAAGAAATAAAATATTTAGAGGTAACTTTGTAGGAACAACAAGAGGGAGGTTCATGTTTGGCAAGCAGCCCTTCAGAGAGTACACTCCTCTTGAAGTATCTGTGGAAGACCAAATGGAAAGCTCCAAAATAAGTCACAGGAATCACTGGGCCTGGCTCCACACAGGACCACCTAAACTTCAGACCGTTTATCTGATGTCATTGTGCAAACGCTACTTGAACTCCAACGGGCTCGGTGCTGTGAACACTGCCCTGAGCATCCTGCTCCATGACCACTGCCCTCAGTGCAGAACATTTCTCCAGCATCTCCTGACACAGCTCCATGCCGTTCCCTCGGGCCCTGTCGCTGTCACACAGAGCAGAGCTCAGCGCTGCCCCTCCGCTCCCTGTGAGAGCTGCAGCCAACATCAGGACTCAGCTCAGCTCCTCTGCTCTGGGCTGAGCAGCAAGGAAGGGAAAGGAAAGGAGACTTGATGGAAATATATTAAAACGCTATATAAAGGTGCACTTTTCTTGTTATGCTTATGAGTAAAGCATGCAAACACAGCAATTTTTTAGTTCAGTTTTAAGATCTGTTCTGTCAAATACAGTTGTGGTTAGGAGTTTGCCATCGTGGTTGGTAGCTGAAACAGGTAACATTTATGAAGGAGGTCACCTCTGGGAATATTTATTTCCCAGCTACCACAGTAATGGGATTCATTGGAGTGAAATGAAACTGAAGCCTGTAGCAAAGAAAAAAGAAAAGAAAATGCCCAAATGGCTGAAAGCTTGTGAATGCCCCGGCATCATGGAGTTGTCGGCCTCCTCCTCTGGCAGTGCCCAAAGAACATTTTAATTGTGGTCTCTGGGTTGGATTTGTAAAGCTTGAGCTGTGTAACACTCTTGGCATGCAACAAGACTCTTCCTTTCACCGGCATGTGCTGTGAGCAGGATGTGGCCTTTGTGAGCTCCTTCTTTCTGAGCTCCTTGTGAGCTGCTGTTGAGCTGCTTTGGGGCTGGTGGTCCCGTGCCACAGGCACTGGCAGCCTTTGAGCCTTAGAAGTGCTCTGCTGTGGTCTTCAGGGAATATAAGAAGACTACAGGCCTAGGTGCATATCAGGAATTTGGAACACCTTAATGATTTTTAATAGTCTATAAAAAGAGAAAATAATGGAAGGCTGAATTTTTCAGAAATCAAGTCAGTTCTGGATACCATACGCTTATCTGAATGGATTACACTGTACCAATATATATTGGTACGCTATTACTTTCTGTAAAAAACTGACGGCTGCTGATTGCTTCCCTTTCCATGAACTTACTGATGTGATTTTCTTTCTTATTGATGAATTCTACATTGTTTAATGTGAGATCTAGTTCACTGCTGTTAAATCAAGGATGTTTTACATTTCTGTGAATCACTACAGCTTCTTAGGGCCTCAAATTACAGTTGTTAGGCTTTCTTCTACTTGTAGAAGGATCAGGCTGCTCAAATGCTCCTGTCAAGCATTATAAATATCTGGAAAGCACATCTGGGGTCAAATCAAGTATTCTTCTGACAAGCATCTGGTAAAGCAACAAAGGTTTTTAGGGGGGGAAATCAAAGGAGTGGCAACAGAGGAATGAATTAAAAATATTGCATCTGCTGTTTATGAATCTGGAACTGTTTTATTTTTTAACACTTTATGGGATGTAAAATTCATTGTTATACCAGATACAACAAACTTAATGACAGAAGAACTGCAAATTGTCAGTAAGATCAGAAAACAAAATTACTTTCAAAGAAGGAGATTTGTTGATAATACAAATGCTGTCTATAGTTCATCTGACTGCTCTTTAAAGTAGATTTTGCTCACATTACAGCAGATATTAAGAATAGTTGTATGTTTCATTTCTTTTAGAAAGCTGATAAGTTGCTTTTTTCTCCTGCATGTTGTACAAATCTTCAGAGGGCTGTGTCATGCTCTAATATAAAGGAGGGAGATGAGGTTCTTAGATTATGTGTATACCCAGCGTGAGATTAAGAAGCAACGGTTCAAATGTTGGTCCGACCAGTTTATTACCAAGATTGACCAGGGTGATGGGGAAGGCGGACACTGTTAAGGGTGATGGGGAAGGNAGGATTTTGCAACCCTTGCCCAGGACTTGCTTGGACATGTTAGGACATGTTCATCAGCAAACTTTGAGGCAATGGTATAAAATAATAGTCTCCTGCAGGCTGGAGCACATCTTTATGAGGACAGGCTGAGGGAGCTGGGGCTCTTAAGCTTAACGAAGAGAAGGCTCTGGGGGGACTGTAGGGCATCCTTCTAGTTCTTGAAGGGGGCCTACAGGAAAGCTGGGGAGAAACTTTTTATAAGGGCATGTTAGCGAGGGAACAAGGGGAAACAATTTTAAATTGGCAGAGGGTAGATTTAGACTAGCTATTAGGAGGAAGTTCTTCACTGTGAGGGTGGTGAGACACTGGAACAGGTTGCCCAGCGAGACTGTGAATGCCCTCTCCTTGGAAGCATTCAAGGCCAGACTGGATGGGTCTGTGAGCAACCTGGTCTTGAGGGAGGTGTCCTTGCCCATAGCAGGGGTTTGGAACTAGATGATCTTAAAGGTCCCTTCCAACCCATCCATTCTGTGATTCTGTGGATCTTCTGATAAAAACTTGTCCTTTCTCAATCTGTAACAAATATAAGGATGTAGACACCTCCTCTTATAGATATGCTTGTAAATACACCTCTTTATACTCTAGTTTGGAATGACATGGTCAAGTGAATGACTGTGTTTGAAACAAAACAAGAAATGCACTTTGAGGGTCAGAAATCTGTGTAGACTTCTAAACTTATAAGTTGAATGATTCAGGTTTATGTCAGTGCTCAGGCTACAGCTGTTGTTGCTAAGCTGGCATTTTCTCAGGCTGCCAGAAAGCATCTGCATCACTGGACATGTTCTGTATATTAGAGCAAGAAGAGCAAGAGCTGCAGGACCTTTACTCTCTGCAGCTGATCAGAAAGGACAATAAAATCCAATCAGGAGCAGAACATGTTTCTGCAGCCTCCTCTAGCCTTCACCTCCACTGAAATCGTGTAAAAATAAATAAATGAAATGAAATAAAATAGGAGAAGTGAGGATGGTCTGGTCTGCAAACAGAGACCTTTTCTAAAGAAAAGGTTAATAATACCAAAGTAGTGCACTAAGTGGCTTAATCTGGATCCTGGGAAAACAGATCTGTATGGAGGTTTTCAGCACCTGGGAACTGGGCACACAGGTATTTCTTCATCTTTGTTATGAGTGTGGACTTTTTTCTTTTTCTTTCTCTTTCTTTCTTTTTTTTTCTTCCCTTTTTTAATTAAAGTCTGCTGTTTTTGCCTTGAGCTAAAGATGACAGAAATTATTTATAAGCTTTTTCATAAACCTGGCGCAAGAGGTTTTGAAGTTATTGACAAACAGCAGCAATAATGAGATTACAGATTTGTAATTGAGAGATAAATAGGAATAGCTGTAAGGAGAAATATATTTTAATTTATTAACCTTTGTACTCTGCAGTGACTTTCAAATAATTAGGTGGGAATGTTTTTTGTTCCTTTTTATGGAAAAATCTTTACAGAGACCAAGTCAATAAGACGTTTGGCAGGTGTTACAATAGCAAATGCCATTTCCAAAAGGTATTTTAAGGTTAAATTTATGAAGCACCAAGTTAGAGATCAATCTGATTACAATTTCTCATCCTGGCAATGCATGTCAGAATGCAGTGTTGTAAAGATTTTCTGTACTTACGTCAGTATTGCAGAGAGGGAAGAAATGCAGTTATTTGTAGACTTTTTCCCTGTAATTATAAACATGATCCATACTCCATGTTAAAGGAAATTGACAGGAATTCTATTGGGAATTGTTTATTAGTCACTTTGGATTAGACACTTTTATGTCTTTGATAGTGGAAGAAGATACACTGGTCATTAGCTAAACAATATTTTTTGTTCTAGACTTTTGGTAAGAGTGGTAAATACAGGGTCTTTATCTCAGTTTTGTTTTCCACCTGTGTTTGCAGTATCATGCTAAAATATTACTAATGACTTTTTGGTGATGAAAATAAAATGTGTACTGTTGTTTGCTATGATCTCTTTTTCAGATGTGAGCACTATAATAACACAAAGGATTTTATCATGTTTTTATGGTTATATTACAGCTAACAACTAGTTTAGCTGCATTTTATTCTGGCTATACTTGGACAAAAGACACTGAACAGTGCCAAGACATTTTGAATGAACTCTTTTTTTGTATAATAAATGGGTTGGAAATTGTTCTGTGGTCACAAGGAACATAATACCTGATAATGTAGTATGTAGATATATATGCATGTACTTACTTAATAATAATAATGTTATCAGTTTGTGCAGAAAAAAAAAAAAAAAGACATTTGACTATTTTCTGAACAGATTTAGCCAGTTTTCATTAACTGTTTTTAACCTTTACAGTCATCAATACTAAATAGTATTATATCAACTGCATACCGTAACTGGAAAGCTTAGTTCTTCTGTCATCTGTCCTGACAGAAACATGAAAGAAAATGAGCTACCGAGACTTTACAAGTGATTCATTGCTTCCATTAAGGCAATATATTTTTAAATCACGCTTTCATTTTTCTCTTCCTTGACAGGAGGCATTGTTGATAAGGACCTTCGTCACTACCTCAATTTACGGTTCCAGAAAGGTTCGGTAGACCATGAGCTCCAGCAGATCATAAGAGACAATCTCTACCTCCGCACAGTGCCATGTGAGTAAGGTGGAAATGAATAATTCTATTTTCTTAGTGGGAACAGACTATCTGAGTTAATTCTGTTGAGGCCATTTGTGAAAAGTCAAGAGGTGGACTGTAGTTGAAGCAGTCTTTCTCTAAATAGATCAGTGGGTTGGTTTATGTCTTCCATGTTGTTGAAGAAAAAATGAACTGTCTAATTCTGAATTAATATCTGAAACTGTTTGGTGCTTTCATAGTTGTAGCTCTCATAAACTGGCTATAGAATAATCTTTTTCTTCTATAGTTGTAGAAGGCACAAATTAAAGAAAAAGTGTTCTTCTGGGCTGGTTAAATTTATGTCCAGCAGTGAGAGTCTGATCTGCTTCGTATTTCACAGTATTATACTTTACAGAATAACACTTTGGAATTCAAAATGCACTGAGGCAATAGAGGAAGCATGTGAACTAGGAAATGTTAGGCGCATGGCAATGAAAGTTCATAATGCATATGCATGTTAGTTCTCTTGTTTTTCTGTGAGTCAACTATATCTAAGGTATTTTGAAATCTCTAAAATCATTTTTATAGCCACTGAAGTTGTCCATTTCTGGAGGAGACATGAAATTATCAGAGTAACATACGGCATGTCAGACTGTCAAGGCCGTGCCTTTCAGAATAGATCTACTTGGTTGACAGGCAACATATTATTTTCAATGGAACAAAGTTCCTGTGTTCTTCCCTCAAAATAATTGCTTGGTAGGAAAAAAAAAACAAACAAACAAACAAAAAAAAAAGAACACTTTCGTTTTTTGGCAAAAAAAAAATAAAAAGGTAAAGGCACTCCTTTGAATTTGCAATGTTGACACTGGAAAAATAGGCGAAGGAAGATACCTTGAATAAGTGTCTGTGCTATTTATATGGTGGTGGGTGGTCTTTAAAAGCTGTTGTTCTGTTACGAATACTACTGTACAACTTCTTTCGTTACATTGAAGAATGGAGCTTGGACATGCTGAAAAAGAGGCTCAATCACTTCACTTCTGTTTTGAAAGCTGAAAATTGATAAATATAATGTCTTAATTTCAGGAGTTCTATACATCCATGATTAGAAAGGAGAGCAGACAAAAATTAAAGAATGTTTACTTGCAGATTACCTGTACACATAAAATAAAACATGTATCTCTGTAATGTTTGTGATGAATTAGCTTTGTCTGAAAGCACTGAGAACCAGAACTGAAGTACAAAGGCAAGTACAAAGAGGTTTTGAGATTAAATCCCACTTCTTATGATGTCTGGAGGATTATTACCATAGTAGAATACTTAATATAGTCCTGACACACACTTCTTAATGCTGGAGATTCAGATTTAATTTAAAAAAAAAAACAACACAACGATATTGCAAATATTGCACACAGATAAAAGGTACTGCATGTGTGCAGTATAGGCATGATAATTCAGTTTAGTTGCTTATTTATTGATTTTCAGTGAAGGCAGTAAGAAAACACTCTTTGATCAAGAGAAACACATTCCCAACAGAAAGAAATTTGTCATTCAGAAGGAACTCTAAAATGAAAAAAGACCACAATTTGAAACCTGTAACAACTAAAATTAAGTTTCCTTTCTATTGTGATTAATCCATCTCCTCTGTCATTGCATATGGATAGATTCTTGATTATTGTATTATAGTCTGAAAAGTTTTAACTAAGTAAGAACCTTAAAAAATAATTGAGTGACAGGGATGAAAGCAGCTGAATCATGAGGTAAGTGGTTATGTTCTCGGGTGGAGTGGACGACTATTTTCAGTAGTGGTATTAGAAAAAATACTACCCAAGCCTGAGTGGCATGTTTAATTTGAAATTCTCTCGAAAGTTCTATGGAAATGTCTGTAATCTAAGGAAAAGAAATTTAAAAATGTATGCAGGGCGATACATCATTTTCTAAGGAAATTTCCGTAATCAAATAGGTGAAAAGGACATTCTCATGTAGATTGCTACTGAGAATTCCCCTCAATCATAATTGAGAAGAATCTTTTTAAATGCAATTTTATTCTTTCTCCAGTGTTCATGTTTAGGAGAAAAAATAATGAAAACTATTTATTTTCTCATATAAATTAACTTTTTTTTTTTTTTAAATTGTGAGCTTCATGAGTTTTCATGGATGCCAGTGTACAGAATTTTCTCTTTAGAGTAGTTTTTGAAACTCTGTAGGCTGATATTAATGGTTCCAAACACTCTACTGATTTCTGTAGCATGCTGCAGTAATATTTAACTGACTACAACATTGCCCGCAAGCTCACTGAATAATGAGTACAGACTAACATGCACATTGCAAATCTTGCATCAGATGCTAACACAGCAAAAGCAGCATTCAGTTGGTCAAATTCTTGTGCAGAAAAATAGAGAAAGCCAACAGTGGATGATGCAGCCTTTATTTCTAATGGCAAAGCTATAACATAAAGAGAAAAAAACTGACAAATAGGTGGCGACCTTTTCCCTTTTAAACCATACCTAGGATCTTTCCTCAGGTATAGATGTGCAATTGCCAGTGAAACCAGAAGAATGTTTATAAGACAGTCCTTAAGTTTTTACTGTTTGTTCCTTTTGTTCAGATTGACAGCACTGGCCCTAGCAGGGCAGTGGGCATGACTGCTGACTTCTCAGCCATAGGCTTGCCAGGCCAAACTAATACATCTTTCACTTACGTGAGACTTACATGAGTGCTTTCTGTGAAATGAGCAGTCAGAAAAATAAATGCATACCTGTTTTAAATCAAGATAAGTCAAATGTAATGAAAATGGAAAAGGTGGTATTTAGTAGATAAAAACTTTAGTTGTACATTATATTTTATGCCATGTTGACCAAAGGATGGATAAATAGAAGTGCAGTGAATCAATTCTGCCCTCTGAAACTGTCTGCTATGAGTGGGGTGAATTGTTTGGTTTTGTGTTCTTTGCATTTCTCTATTTTTATTTTTACAAAATTGGAAATGACATGTAATCCTAAGAATCAAATGTTGCCTTCTGTAAGCCCTTGCCATTCTTAGTGCCATGTGAAATTGACTCTCAGTATATTGTCAACAGAAATCACACACTTGTATCCTATGGGAGAATGTGGTACAATTGTATTCACAGCACTGAAGATGCAGCTGTTAACTAGCTCTGTCCCCAGAGGTGTGTGACAGCAGTCATGGAACTGATACATAAACAAGAAAATGAAAAAAAAAGTTCTGTTAATTTGAAGTTGAGTTAGAAAAGCAATAAAACTTTCAGTAGAGTAGTTCAGGAAACTAAAACTAAAGATACAATATTGTAAACAACATAAAAGAAAGTTACCCTTTAGAGGAAAGACAGTGGTCTTCTGTGAAGGCACAGCTCTTGTTTCAGTGCAGGCAGGAAGACTGGACTTCAGGTGCTGAGAAACCAAAAGTGATGCAGGCGAGAAATATGCTGATGATCTCAGAGGAAATCAAACAATTATAAAAAAAAAGTTCGGGGGGGAAAGGTTTACAGCTCTCCATATTCTAAAGACCTCACTGAAGCATATGTAATGCATTATCTTCTGCTTCAGTTGTATGGGTTTTAAGCACAACTTTCATAACCTAAACTTATTTAGAAGTTGTTTAGGGGCACTGACTGCTAAGATGTGTTACAATACCAAAAATTATCCATGGTAAGACGTGTTAAACATAGATAAGTGGTTCTTGATTTTCTGTCCAAGTCTCACCATGAGAAAGACCATGAAACATATCTGAGACTGTGAATGCTATGGACAGACAGCATTTAGTTGTGCTGCACTTCGTGCTTGATAGTGCTGGAAGTAAACTGCAGTTGTCAAATGTATACGCACCTTTCTAGTCTTAACTTAAGAAATGGCTCTGTCTTCATTCTTGTGATGACATGAAGCTTTGAGGATAATATTTGGCAGGAAAACAATTTTGGTAGTGACCATCATAGTTAGTCCTGTTTCATTTGATATTTCTCTCCTTAAATAGAAAATTTCATTTCCATAAGAATTTGCAAAATAGTGGAGCTGTGACTGAAAGTAGTCTGTATGCTTCTCTCCCAGACAGGGAATATGAAATTATAGTGGAAGACAATCTGTTTAAACAGAACTGTATGAATGGCTCTATCCCACTGCACCAATATACAAGAGTGGAGATTGCAGCCCAAACACTGGGCCATGTGGTAGAAGTGATCATGTGAAATGATAATTAAAAAAAAAAAAAGTGATAAAGAAGTTTCCTTCCTAGTGTTTGCATTTAGAAAAACAACAGTGATGTAAAATGGAAAGAACTTGGTGTGTGGCTCTGGCTTATTGCTTTAGATAACACAGTACCACTATTAATGCAGAAGTCTTGTAGAAAGAATGGTTTATTTAAGACATTTGTCATGTACATAGGAAGAAAAGTTCAGTCTGTGACAGCCAAATTCTGTGTGTGTGCAAACAAGGGCAAGAAATACAGTCATTATGTGCTTCAGTTCTCCACATGTGAAATAGTGATAATAATTCCTCCCTTTGCTTAGCCTGACTATTGGCATTATGACTGTTCTGTGTTACCTGTGAGTATAGGTAGCAGACTGAACTGCAAATTTGGAACTTGTGACCACAATAACGTTTTCCCTTTCTGCATTCATTCCTTATTCATCCCTCTGTATGTAATTAGATTATTGGGTCATTATTATATCGTGTTTTGAATGACTTTAATTAAGAGCCACACATTCAGACATTATTTTCTATTCTAGCATAATCCAATCTGTGTACAAATATATTTAACCTATGTTCTGCAGTATCGTCCGTGTGCTGTTAAAATGTTATACATTGCAGAGTGCTTCTGTTTGTTGTCTAGCCTCCTTTCCAGAAGATAAAGCATGTGTAGTGTAATATTATGTTTTGACTGGGCTTTCTTTTTTTCTTTTTTTGGGTCATGTATGAACAAGTTACTACCGTGAGTTTATTTACTTTTAAGATAGTGAAGCCAGTAAGATGTGTTTTCTCATTGGAGCCGAAGGTGTTCCAGGTTAGTAAGGACACTCAGCCTCAGGGGAATTCACTCCATTCCTCGAACACTGGAGTATGCTCCATCTCCACAGCTATCACAGACTTTCCCTCTAGCAGAGTGGTTCAATGTTTTAAGAGGTTGTAGGCATTCAGAGTTTTTTTCAAGGGTACCAATCAGAAAAACTAAGGAACCTCTGTGTTTTTAAGTGTGGCAGTGTGAAGAGATTTTCCTCCCCTCCTCCCTGGCATTAGATGTGATTGGTGTGATCATGGAACATAAATTTTTATTGGTTCTAATACTTTTTGCTAGTATATACTAATTACTATTAAAAGGGACTAACCTTTTAGTCATGAGTAAGTAATGAAGGAAATTCCAGTTACATATCAGTGTTTTCACCTGGAGTTTCTGATTTCAGAGCTGAGGAAAGAGTGGGAGAGTAAAGTGGGCAATAAATATATATTTGGTGAGAGTACACATAGTTCAGGAGCTCTTTGTGTAGTTCTGCTACTCTGAATAATGTTTGTATAATTTATATTTAAACAAATGAGTCCTATCAAATTTCATTCTTAAAATACTGTATTCCTATTCTAAAAAGTCTAATACCCAAGAGCAAAGGGAAGTGCATGAAATAGACTTGCCATCAGTTTTATATATTTTTCTTAACAGTTCAGTGTCAGAAGTATCTTTTAAGAGTAGAAATTCAGTGCACAGCTTTGTTCTTAAAATAAACAAATTAAGAAGTCCAGATATTGCTGGTTAGAAGTTCTGCTGGTTTGACGTCATGTGGATCTATTCTTAGGATAAAATAACCTGTGCTTAGCACACCATACTGCCAAGAGATGTTCACATCGCTGCAAATAACAGTACCTTACTTTAATGACTACTTTATTCTTTCAGACAAGTGTTAGTTATTGCTAAGACTTGTCTTTGATGGTTCAGAATAGAGCAAAGCAGAGCTGTAGGGAAACCTTCTTGTTGTGTATCTACTGGAGCTCACCTCCAAGATGTATTTAAAGCAGAATCAGCCTTTTTTTATATGTCAAACAAAATTAAACCAAATCTGGGAACTATGTGAGGTGAGGGCCCTGATACGCTACGCACAGTGCATCCACGTGTACCGGATGATTATGAGGAGGTCACTGCTTCAAATAAATGACTGCCAACGTAGAGGAGGCAAAGAACAGTCAACAAATAAACCTGCAGCATAGTCAGTGCCTGAATTGACTGGTATTAGATGGAACAGTATTTAAACCCTGTGGACCTTCCTTTCTTTTCCACGACATGTAGAGTATTTTTCATTTACCACCTGGAAACACGCACAGTAGCACTGACTTGTTTCTCTGAAGGCACTGGGACTGTGTGGTTCAAAGAGGTTGGCTTATGCATTGTAGTATTGACTTTTCCATGTGAATTTATGGGCGTTTTTGTATGTTTCAGAGCAGATGTTATTCCGTAACAGTGCAGCGCTGCCATACAGTCAGCAGGCACACAGTATTGCTCAGACTCAGAGTGTGTTCAGGCTGCAGGCGCTGCCTTGCCATCAGTGGGAAGCATTGTTATAATTCAAGACCAAGAAAAAACAATGTTATTTTTATTTATCACAGTGAATTATGATTTTATCTTAATTAAGATCTAGGGTAAACAGATGCCCAAACAGTATCTACAAATTGCATAGTTGATTGAATGCATTGCACTGTTTGTCATGAGAAATGAAACACATTTCTGTCAGCTTTGCTCAGAAATGTCTCAGTTCTACATAATGAAAACATCAACTCTCAGCTGTTCAGTGACACATCCATCTGTTCGAAATACTCACCTTAAAATAATAGGAAACCAAACAAAATAAATACTGGTCAAGATGAAGAAGAGATGGAATGTGTCAGATGTGATGTAACTATAGCACGAAGTGAGAACAGATGAAATAGAGAGCACAAATTGTGTACAGATGTGATCTGTCTGCAGTAAGCCAAGGTCAGTGTAGTAGAGCCTCCAGCAGCACCATGTTTTAGATGTAGAAAATGTGTCATGTGATGGTTTCTAACAATTTCATCTTTCTCCTGTATCTCCAGTTTTGATCGCATCCTATGTGCTTTTCTTTTTCCAGACTATTAGCTATTAACACATCAATCTCTTGACTAGCTAATCTATCTAATGTGGAATATTCAAATAATTCTGTCAAATATATTACAATGTTACTGAATAGGGAAATGTTCTTACTGTGGAGCTAGCAGAAATACACTTTGTTAAAAAAAAAGAAGAAAAAAAAATAAATGTAGAGATTCCAGATTGTATTTCAAAAGGATCATGGAAAACAGTGATCTGGATTTGAATGTAAAACTGTCTTATTTTAGCTTTAAAATTTTAAAATTTTGAGAATGATTTATAATCTTATTTATAACAAATATATACATTTATATTATATAAT
>VXAB01010900.1:0-16993 GCA_013399175.1 Odontophorus gujanensis | reverse complement strand
CCTGATGTAGAGCACCACTGCAAGTTGTCTACCGTTGGTCCGCATTGCAGTGAGCTTGTGTGTGATGATACTTTGATTATTCTTAAAAGAAGGCTGCCGCTTACTAGAAGAGCTGTGCTGCTTATTCCATAGTAGCTGAGCCTTTTGGAAGGTGAACGCTCCTTTAGTTACAGAATAGATGTATCACTTTCAGTGATCGAGACAAACTTTGTTTTTGAGGATTTCCTTGGAGATATGCTGAGTGTTCTGGTATCAGTGGGTGTTTTGTAGTGATATGTGGTGGTATACTCCTTAAATTATGGTACTGAGAAAAGTATGAGCCTATCTCCACATCTTCCTAGAGCTGAAATGGAGTTGTAAGTCTCACTTGCTTTGAGACTTCTGCATTTGGGTAATTATGAAAAGTGTCTATTCCGATTGGATTAACCCAGGATTGATCTTCAGACATGCCAATATATTCTTTGGTATTTCTGTTTTCAACACAAGCGCATAAGGAGGCATCAGAGATATTTTTATTTATATGCTGTAGAATATTTAGTATAGGTGACTGTAGAACTCAAATGGAAAGATTAGAGCTATATAACAGTTTTACTACAAGCACGAGTGGTAGTTAGATCCGTCTTTTAATGCCTTCTGCATCTAACTTGTGGAAACTGTTGGCATGAAACCCCCTAGCGGTAGTTAAGGGAATGCTTATCATTTGGAAATAGTTGAGTGTTCTATTATTGATCTGCATTGTTTGCAGGTAAAAATTCATGTTGTCAGGATTCTTTTCTATTTTAAGTAAACGTACCTATCTAAAGAAGCTTTCAAAGTGATATGAGAAATAAACTTTTACATCTATGAATATTCTCAGAATAGAAAGTCTGTTTTTTGTTTGTCTGTTTTGGTTTGTTTTGGTTTTTTTTTTAACTAATATCCTTTTCCAACAGTTATACTGCACCTCTGAAAAGCAGTTATTACTATGCTGTAGATGGAGAGATTAACCAGAAACCTCTTACAGGGCTATTCTTTTCATCCTTCAGATACTCTTAAGAGGGATGTGAACTTAAGAGGAAATGAAGGTGTTATTGCTTTGAGAACCGGCAGAAATATTTGTGAAGTGACTTTAAGCAGAAAGATTTTTGCTTTTCATGTGAGGTAATCTTGCTTTCAGTAGAATTTTCCCTATTTGCAAAGTAGAAGAATATTTCCATTCTTGTGGTCTTAAACAACCAGTCAGATAGTTAATAGGCAGTGAAATTCTTCCAGGTATCATATACTCTGAAAAATGACTACTAAACAGGAGTGGAGAATGCTGAGTATGTCAAATGACCAATGTCAACTAGGATCCACTCATATTTAATAAGCTTGATTTTGAATTTAAAATAAAATCCATAAGGGTGATTGTCTTAGCTGTTGATAGGAATGTTTTTCCTGCAACACCCCTTAGTCACTGGCAATTAGTGTGGAGTGATGGATGTTCAAAGATAATAGTACTATCAGAGAACAGTAATGTTCTGGACTATAAATGTGATTTACCTTACAGAAACTCGCTGTAGCCTGAAGAAAGTCTATCTTAGGATATATTTCCTTCCCTCGCAATTGCTGCTGTCAAGGTTTTTCAGCCCCAAGTGCTAGAAATTGTTAGCTATTTGCAGAAGCAGACAAGTTATAATGCACTTGGCTTGACCCCTCATTTTAATTGTGACTCCTAGATTTGTAATTCCCTTCACATTTCTTGCAGTGCGTTGGCATTAAGTTTAACACCAAAGTCATGCCCTCCGTACAGTAAAATCAGAGAGCCTACTGATATGCATTGTTGTGCCACAGTGAGAGTGTTGCAATCCATCTGCATCAGTGTGCTTGAAAGTTGAATTGCATTGAGTCAGCTACATTAAACCTTCAATGGCTTTGCCCAGTGCCCTGCATTGATTTAGTGTGTACTTAGCCTCTGCTGAACTATGCCTGACACAGGGCTCTGTGATCCATGCAGAAGCCTTTGCTTCACACCACCAGGGCAGAGAGCATGGTCCAGCCCCAAGGCGATGTTCCTAGCGGGGAGACAGCAAGGGAAAGCACGCACTCCAAAGCACTGAAACCTCAGTAGTCCCAGGGCTTTGGAAGCGTCTGTGCCATTTCTGAAAGTAGAGGATGAACTGCTATCTGGTTGGTAAACTGAGGAGGGAAGGAGAAGAAAAGCTTTGAAGAGGTCAGAAGGAGGAAGCAGAGAAGGACTGAGAGCACTCTTATTGGAAATTATTTCAGGAAATCAGTTAGAGTGTTTCAGAGAGCACAACTAGCTCAAGGATCCTCAGCAGACAGTTGTCCACTCAAATGAAGTCTTTGGTTGCCGATGAGACTTAGAACTTGTTTTCAGTAGTGGATCTCCTAATTAATCTCCTAAATAATTGGATCCATCTATAATGGGGACTAGGGTGGGAAGGTTATCCCCACACCTTGAGGTTGCCAGAAAAGACAGAAGGGTAACTGTGGTAGGCGATTCCCTTCTCAGGGGAACAGAGGGCCCCATGTGCAGACTAAACCTGACCTGCAGGGAGGTTCACTGCCTCCCTGGGTCCTGGGTCATGAACATCACCAAAGAACTCCCAGGTCTGGTTTGTTCCCCTGATTACTACCTGTTACTGATACTTCAGGCGGGCACTGATGAAATTGCTCAGGGAAGCCTGTGGACTATCAAAAGAGCTTTCAGGGGTTTAGCATAACTGGTTGAGGGAGTGGGAGCACAAGTCATTTTTTCTGCTCTTCCTTCTGGGGTGGTGAGGGATATGAAGTGGTCTAGGAAAACTCAGGTCTTGAATAAGTGGCTGAAAGGGTGGTGCCACCACAAGAACTTCGGGTTCTTTGGTCGTGGGGCAGTTTACTCGGTGCTTGGCCTGATGGCTGTGGATAGGTCTCGCCTGTCTCCAAGGGGAAGGTGGATCCTATCCCAGGAACTGACAGGGCTCGTTGAGAGAGCTTTAAACTAGGTATGAAGGGGGAAGGGGAGAAAATGTTGCTCACGAGGGTGGAATGAGTAGTTCAGATATGTCAGCTAGATTTGATTAGGGAAGAGGGTGGAGGTCAACAGGACAGAGAAGGGCTTGGGTATGTAGGAGATTGCAGGGAAATTCCCTCTAGGAAGCAGTGGGGAAAACTTCAGGTTTCTTTCAGAGATTTGAGGGAGGGCTCCTCTTGAAAGGTAGTGTACCAGAAGACCCAGCTGAAGTACCTTTACACCAGTGCACAAAACATGGAAAATAAGCAGGAGTTGGAAACTGTGATGTGCTTGAAAAGTTATAATCTGGTCGCTATCATGGAAACATGGTGGGATGTATCTCATGACTGAAATACTGTGACTGAAGGCTGCAGGCTCTTCAGAAAGGATAGGCAGGGTAGGAGGAAAGGGGAAGTTGCTCTCTATGTTAGGAAGTAGATATATTGTGAAGAGCTGTGTCTGATTAACAACCATGACCAGATTGAGAGCCTATGGGTTAAAGTCAGAGATCAGTCCAGTAAAAGACATGTAGTGGTTGGGGTCTATTACAGACCACATCATCATCAGTAGCCTGTTGACAAGGCCTTCTTGCGTCAACTGCAGGAGGTGTTGCGCTTGTGGGCTCTTGACCTGATGGGGGATTTCAACCATCCAGATATCTGCTGGGATAGCAGAACGGCAAGTAGCAGACAATCCAGGAGATTCCTGGAGATATCCTGTTGAGAATTACTTCCTGGTCCAGGTACTAGATGGACCAACCCAAGGTGAAGCCTTACTGACCCTGGTGCTCACCAATGCAGAGGAGACCATTAGAGAGAGGAAGATTGGAAGCAGTCTGAGCAGTAGTGACCATGCCCTCATGGAGTTTGTGATCTGGAGGAATGCAGGTCTGGCAAAAAGTAGAGTCAGGACCCTGAACTTCAGGAGAGCAAACTTCTGTCTGCTCAAGAAAATGCTGGATGGGATCCCCTCGGAAACTGTTCTTAAGGGCATAAGAACAGAGCAGAGGTGGCAGCTTTTTAAGGACACCCTTCTGCAAGCGCAAGAGCTCTCCATCCCCCAGCAGAAGAAATCAAGCGGAGGAAGTGGGTGACCAGCATGGTTGAGCAAGGACCTGCAGCTTAAACTGGGAGAAAAGAGGGAAATGTACAGGAAGTGAAAGCAGGGTTATGTAGCCTGGGAAGAGTACAGGGATGTTGTCTTGCATGTGCAGAGTTGAGATCAGGAAAGTCAAGGCACAGATGGAGTTGAACTTGGCGAGGGATGTGAAAAATAACGAAAGGGGTTCTGGAGGTACATAGGCAGGAGGAGACAGAACAAGGAGAGTGTTCCCCCTCTGATTAATGAAGATGGAGAACTGGCTTCCCCAGACATGGAAAAAGCTGAGGTGCTGAATAAATGTTTTGCCTCTGTCTTCAGTGGTGGTCAGGCTCTCCATGTCTGTCAGGATCCTGAACCTAAAAATGTGGGTGAGAGGAGTGGATTCTGTCCCACTGTAACAGTGGAACAAGTTCGAGACCTCCTCATGAAATTGAATGTATGCAAGTCCAAAGGGCTGGATGATATGCATCCAAGGGTTCTGAGATAGATGGCTCTCCATCGTATTTGAAAAATCATGGCTGTCAGATGGAATCCCCAGTGCCTGAAAAAAGGGAAACATTACTGTCATTTTTAAGAAAGGGAAAATGGTTCTGATGACCCAGGGAACTACAGACCAGTGAGCCTTACCTCTGTTCCTGGGAAGATCATGGAGGAGATCATCCTGGTTACCATGTTGAGGAACATATGAAACAAAGAGTTGATCCAAGACAGCCGGCGTGGCTTCACCAAGGGCAGATCTTGGCTGACCAATCTTGTGGCCTTCTACGATGGAGCAATGGCATCGGTGGACAGGGTAAGGGCAACAGATGTCATCTACCTGGACTTCTGCAAAGCCTTTGGCGTGGTTCTTCACCACATCCTTCTCTCTTAATTAGAGAGGTATGGGTTTGAAAGATGGACTGTTAGATGGATTAGGAACTGGTTGGCTGGTCACAACCAAAGGGTTGTGGTCAATGATTCTGTGTCTGGGTGGAGGCCCATAACAAGTGGTGTCCCCCAAGGGTTGGTCTTGGGGCTGGTGCTCTTCAACATCATTATCAATGACATAGACAGTGGAATTGAGTGCATCCTCAGCAATTTTGCGGATGACACCAAGCTGAGCATTACAGTTGATACACAGAAGGAAAGGGAGGCCATCCAGAGAGACCAGGATTGGCTTGAGAAGTGGTCCTGTTAGAACCTAATGAGGTTCAACAAGGCCAAGTGCAAGGTGTTGCACTTGGGCTGGGATAATCCCAGGTATTTATACAGACTGGGGGAAGAACTTCCGGAGTGCAGCCCTGTGGAGAAGGACTTAGGGGTCCTGGTAGACAAGAAGCTGGATATGACAAGAGTCAGCAGTGTGCGCTTGCCGCCTGGAAGGNAAGCTGGATATGACAAGAGTCAGCAGTGTGCGCTTGCAGCCTGGAAGGCCAACTATATCCTAGGCTGCATTAAAAAAGGGGTGGCCAGCAGGGGTGGGAGGTGATTGTCCCCCTCTACTCAGCTCTTGTGAGGCCCCATATGGAGTACTGCATCCAGGCCTGGGTCCCCAGCACAAGAAAGACGCAGAGCTCTTGGAATGATTCCAGAGGAGGGCCACGAAGATGATCAGAGGGCTGGAGCATCTCTCTTATGAGGAAAGGTTGAGGGAACTGTCGTTGTTTAGCTTGGAGAAGAGAAGGCTCTGGGGAGACCTCACTGTAGCCTTCCAGTACTTGAGGGAAGTGCATAAACAGGAGGGGGAATAACCGTTGACATGGGTTGATAGTGATAGGAGAAGGGGAAATGGTTTTAAACTAAGATGGGAGATTTCAGGTTAGATGTTAGGAGGAAGTTTTCCACTCAGAAGGTGGTGACACGCAGGAACAGGTTGCTTAGAAGAGGTTGTGGATGCTCCATCCCTGGAGGTAAGGTAAGACTGGATGTGGCTCTGGGCAGCCTGCTCTACTGGTTGACAACCCTGCCCATGGCAGGGTAGTTGAAACTAGATGATCTTTGAGGTCCTTTTCGAACTGAGGCCATTCTGTGATTCTATATGATTCTGTGATCTCCTTATTTCTAATTATGGGGACAAACCTCTCTATAGAAGCTGTTTGTATTTGCAGTATCGACCACAAACTTGAGTCTTGTGTCTAAAAACAGACAAGAACTTTAAATGAGCTTTGTGCAAATACAACTGACAGATTCATGCTTGTGGCAGACACTGCTCCTGCAGCCTTCCTGCAGCCAAGTGAACGGAAAGCAAGTTATCTTTGGCTGAAAAAAGACTTTGCTGTGTCATGGTAAGTTATGTTTTTGTTGGAAAGGAGGGGAAAAAGAAGGCAGACGTAGTGGCTTAGACAGAAGATTGCAAAACACAGTTGGCAAAGACAATTTCAGTACAGTCCTTAATTTTTGTGAGGGCAGGGAAGCAGGCTGATCCAGCCCAGTGACTGTTTGAACAGAGAACAGTGATTTGCTGTCTCCTGTTGGATTTCATGTTCTGTCTCAGGCTGACAGCAGATGCCCTATGCTGAGCTGCCTGTGAGTGAGCTCAGAGTATCTGCAGCTCTACAAACATCAACACATGTTGCATGTTTACCATACAAGCTTGGGGATAAACAGGATAGAATTAATGAACATCAGTAATGGCTTTACAACTGAAATAGTATAGACATCAGAGCTATACGTGGTGTTAGTAAACATATTGCTTATTTGTTTAACAGAAAGACGAATACAAATAAAAATCCAAAAGCTTAGTTGTTTGTATGCAGATCTAGGGGACATTTTGCAACAGAAATAATTGCTTCTTCTCAATCCTCAGGGTGATACTATCCATGTCTAACTGTTTTTCCTGAAGATAGCAAACCGGTCTAAGTAATCCACAGCAATTATAGGGGTTAAAATAACCTCATTTCAGAAACCTCCCACAGATCCCACTCAATACATTGAGAGGAAGTGGTGCTGCCAGGAAGGTAAAGTGGAATCACTTTTCTAATAGAAGTATAATAGAATTTATTAGTTGATCACCTGTGCTCAGAATAGCTCAGCTGTCAGGGAGAGCAAGCAGCTGAACATGTGCCTTGTGAGCTGTCAGTGGCTGATCAAGGTAGGTTTTGAAATAGTAATTATTCACTCCCACAGAAATGTTTCAGACAAAGGCATAGCTGCTTTACTGACAGTGTCTTTTGTGCATAAGGATGAATACTCTGGTTTGTTCTTTTCATTTTTCCAGGTAAACGTAATATCATGTTTCCGTAAAACTCTTTTAGGAAACAGTGCCATTCACTATTAAAGCTTGCATAATGAAATCATTTGTCAGGGATTAAATTTGATGTGAGCTGTTTATTTGCAGTGTAGTGCTAGGATCCAAAAGAAACTGCTGCTTGCACTGAACACCAGGCTGCCCCTGATCCCAGCTGATCCCTGCTGGGGCTCAGTGGAGCCAGTAAACCGTGTGTACTGTCCTTCTGCACATTCCCAGTGTGAGGAGGTGGGGGCAGGATCTCAGCGAGCTCCCTGAGCACCAGGACCCCCAGTGTGGCACAGTTCATGGTGTTGTCACCTGGCAGTGCCACAGTTGCTGGTTCTAGCAACTGCTGCAGGCTGTTTGGTTTCCTGCCCCTCCAAAATGTTACAGGAAAAACTGATCCTGTGCAAAGCTTGGTCAAATAGAATTCATTGTGATTCTAGCGCTGTAGTCACATGGCAGAGCAACAGGACACTGGCTACAGAGCTGGCAACGCTGCAGGGTGAGAAGCCAACCTGTTCAGATTTGTTTGTCAGATCTGGCAGAGGACCAGCTCCAGATCTGCTCTCCCAGGCATGTCACGTCTCCACCATGGAGAGAGGAGACAGAACAGTTGCTAGGTCTGGCAGCTGATTCACTAGGACTCTCCATCACTGGTGGTCACAGAAGAGCTTGCTGATGGAACTGTGAAGTGCTGGTACCTTGTGCTGAGCTGCTGTGGGGTGGATCCCCACACAGGCCACACTGCATTAGTATTTCTTGAGCAAATACCCACATGGCTTTTGGCAGCCACATGCCCAGTTTGAGCATTACAGGAGCAATTGATGTATCTGTACAAACGTCTCTACAAGTGGTGGGACAACAGTTCCACACAGAAGCTGACTGTGAATCATACACATATTTTAAAATCATCTCTTACTGCCTGTTCTTCTTGATTAATGGGTCTAAATGTGACCAGATTTGTCATGCTTCCAAAGAATAGAAGAGATAAACAACTAACTGTGCGTTTCAGTTGACTAGTATCACACTTACGAACTCATTGAAGGACAGAATGGTCTATGAAAGGATGGGTTTTCACGTTGCTGTGAAGTGCTGGGAAATGCCTGTTGCTAGAGGCAAGATATTGGATCAGGATCAGACCTGGCATATTGAAAGGTTTCAGATGCTGCATTGTTCTGAAGCCTGGGAGCATGAGCACAGTTGTCTACTGGACTGGAGCTTGGATCAGGAAAAGATTGCTTCTCCTTTATCCTCCTCTCATCCCTTTCTGTAACAACAGGATCACAAGGAGTGCTCTCTGCATGTGGTCAATGCTGGGATCATTGTTATTTTCTATTTCTAACACACGCAGTAGATCTTGCTGCTAGGGACATCGCATGAACTGGGCAACATAACTGCTGTCCAGCAGCAAGTGCTTGTAGTTCTCTGCAGTCATGCTAAACCAGAGCTTCAGAGCCAAGTGCCAGGACAGCACACTGCTGCTTTCAGTTATCTCAAGTTTCAGTACCACACCAGATCGCCATCTTGAGTTCCACGCTATTCAGCAATGTCCCTAAGGGCTGCAGCGTGATAGCACGCTGCTGTAGAGCACTGGATGAGTGAATGTAGAATGAAGGCAGTTTGCTAGGGGGCATATCTTCACGTCATGCTTGCCTCTTCTCCTCAAAACAGCAGCGTTGTTCGTAGAATCATAGAATATCCCAAGTTGGAAGGGACTCATAAGGATCATCAAATCTGACTCCTGACTCCACACAGGACCACCCGAAAAACAGACTATGTGATAGAGTGCATTCTCCAGATGCTTCTTGAACTCTGGCAAGTTCAGTCCCATTACCACTTCCTAGGAGACAGTTCTTCCAGTGCCTGACAGACTTCTTGGTGAAGAACCTTTTCCTGATATGCAACCTGAAACTCCCCTGTCGCAACTTCATGACATTCCCTGAGGTTCTATCACTGGTCACCAGAGAGAGAACGCCTGCACCTCCACTCCCCATCAGGGGAAGCTGTAAGCTGTGATGAGGTCTCCCCTCAGTCTTCACTTCTCCAGACTGAATGAACTGATGGACCTCAGCCACTCCTCATACATCTTCTCCCCTAGACCCTTGTCTTAGTAGCCATCCACTGGATGGATGCCTTAGCACAGCAAAACAGTCCTTGGACAGCTTGTTCCCTGATTTTCTTTGTGCTTACATTTTTTGTAAGTATCATTTTATGGTTTTTGGTTCGTATTCCACATCATAATCTCATGTAGTATAGTGGGAGTTAAAGAGTTAATGCCGCAGTTCCATGGATTGTTGGTATTTCCAGTCTCTTGGTTTCAGAAGAGAAGAATGAACTACAACTCCCAGAAGATTTCATTTTTCCATTTCCATTTTCCATTTGGAGGGAAAATAAAATTGATTGTGAGTCATGAGACCCTTCTGTTTTGCTCCCTGCCTATTTTGCCTACAGCATTAGAGTAACGACTTTGGTTTCAGAAACTCTCTCATTTTATTTGATTTATTAGCTTCAATTCCAATCATACTGTATTATACTGTATAATCTTACGTTCATCTGTTGTATTTAGTAAACTAAGTTTTTTCTTTTAGCTTGTTGCTGCTGTTTTTCTAGGCCCTTCTCCCTGCCTTTTCCTCCCCTCACTTGCCATGGCATGGATCTGTGGGGTCTCTGCTCCTTTGTCACAGGCACTAGACCAAACCTAGTGACAGTAAGTTGCTATTACTCGTGTACAGCTTATATGGCTTTATCATGTCACTACTGCAAATAGTACGAACAATTTCCACATCAGACTTTCTGGGCTACTTCAATTATATTAACTGTCTGAAATCTGATTTTGAATGAACACTGGAGCACATCTTGTTATTAGTGCTAAAATACTGATAATAGGCCATGGAGACTTTCTACAGCTAATGATTCCTTTTGGTTTGGGGAAGCGGCAGTTTTTAAATGACACAGTTAAAACATGACAGTAAGTGCTTTTACTGCCACCTCCTGCACTGCAGCATGCAGCTGGGCACACTGCTGTGGGGCCCCTAGCTGGGATCCTTCGCCAACACCTGGACCAGGGATACCCAGTTCCCCTGAACCTGGACAAAGAGGTGTTCCTGGGCTGGCCCTGTCTTTCTTTTGCTTTTGTAAGCTTGCTCATATGGGTCTGGTGAGGTTACAAAAATACTGCTATGTGCTGCACAGACAGCACTTGTAAAAATTGTCAAATGCAATCTGATCCCTGCTTACTCCAAACTGTGTGGTCCTGTCCCCTCCCAGCAGACCCAGACAGCCTTTGAGGCACTTCTGTGTAGTGTCAGTACTGAAAACAGTTCACATTTTATTGTACATTCCAGCTATTTGCAACTTCCCATTCTGTAGTTCCCACTGCATAGAGATCAAGGACCCAATTTTTTCTTTTGTATGCATCCATGTAAACCAAGACTGACTTCAGTGAAGTCAGAATAATGACAGGTGTAAAATGAGGAGGAATGAAAGGAAAATCAGGTCATCAACTAGTTTTTTAAAGCTCATGCATTATTAATACACCCCATTTAAATGCAAATTTTTGCTCCTAACGCAGGACTTTAGGGAAATCCTCTCCAGATAAACTGCAATAGGATACCTAATGGTAATTCAGTATTTCAATTTAACTTGTGTTTTAGCTTATGAATCTTAATTTCCTATCATTTTGTTGCATCTTTTGTTTAGGGGAAAGAGAATTACATTGCTTGTAATAAGACATAATTAATATTTAATTATATTTGTTTATTATGTTGAATTATTTTGAAATTCCAAACATCCATGCCAGGAGTCTATTCTGGGTTATGAAAATCAGCAAGGTGTGACTTTACATATTTCAGGAAGTAAATGAGACACACAGCTGAGAAAAGGCAGTATTGTGTAGCTATCACAGTACAACATGCTCATTATAGGGGTGTGTTGTTGTCAAACACTTGTGGTCACAGCAGTAAGACTCTGAATTGTTGCTGAAGTCCCGTGGAGCAGGGACCCTTGTATTACTGGAAGCCGGAGGGTTTCCAGAAGGCTTCCATTTGCCTCACTGTCTTTGAATAAAGACACCAGGCATGGCTGTCTGCCCTTCTCACAACAAATTCATTGCCATCATTAAACCTGCTCCTGGGTCAAGAAGGACTTACTTCTTTCCAACATGACCATTAGATGACCCTCACTGTCCTCAAGTCCTCCACAGTTCTGTTGCAGATGTGGGAATAACCAGAGGGCCTGCTCATTTAAGCCTTTCGAATTAATGGTTTGCTTTTGCCACATATGTGTGCAAAGAAACTTATTCTCTATATATGCCTCTCTCAAACTCTGCTTAAGTACAGCTTGTAAGATATGTATTTAATGTACTTAATGTAAGTTCTCTTCTGTTTCAAGTACTTTAAATAATACAGTGCAGTCCTTTGCATAATGACTATAGATCTACTAGACCATGAACACAGTTGCTGAGGAGTAATCTGATATTTAGAGTTAGTGTTTTTGCAGCAGTTGATGGCACAAGGAGGCCAAATCTAGATGCAGTTGAAGTCTGTTTGCTCATTTTACAGTATGAAAATGTGCAGTGCAGTAGCGGGCACATCAGCTGGCAGCAACCTTGGGTCTCATTTATTTTCAGCACTTCCTGCAGAGAAATAAACCTCACAACTGTTCTAGGTACATAATCTTGATAGGGATTTTATAAATGTAATTTTAGGTTTCAGCTTTCTGTCGGTAGCATTTTTTCAGTGGTTTGTTTTTGTTTGTTTTAGTTCAGAAGTCCAGAGCTGTCAGACTTCAGAAACACACTGTAGAACTAGGGCTTGGTTATGTTCTCGTGTAACCTTATCTATTCTCCTTGGAGGCACAACCACCTAGTCCCAGTACCTCTGAGATACACTGACTTTATGGGTGGAAAGCAATGGAAAATGGCAGAGGTACCCTGGAAGAGCTGGGTAGAATAATTTTTCACAGTTTATTATCAGTAAACACAGCTTTTGGAACCAAAGCACAAAGCCAAACTTTAGGTGAAAAAGGGTCTAGTGCTGCTGGGAGGTGGGGGGGTCGAACTGTCATTTTTGCTGAATCACCTCTTTTCATCTAAATCAGCCCTTGAATTATCTTGCATGGGGAAAAAAAAAATGCTATTTGTCTTAAAGTTTTTGACAACCCAAACTAAAACTAACTTTAATTACAGAATTGTAAAAATCACAGGTCTTTTCCAGACTGAAATTTTATAGAAATCACAAACTGAAATCCTTTATTAACATTAGCTTTGTTACCTGTAAAAACTGTAAATACTAATTACAAGACAACAAAAAGGTTGTTTTCTTTAGACGGCATTTCAGAAAAATAACATCAACAGTGAGAATGGCTTTATTATAATAGTTTTTTCCAAGGCATAAACTCTTGCTAGGACTTAACAAGGCATACTGAAAGCTATTAAAAATGAAAAGGAATGCATGAAGTATGAAGTGGTAAAACTTCTCACTTTTTTGACCTTGTAAACTTCACATCATAGTGCCTGACACAGTAGGAAGTTTTCCTGGAAGCAGTATGTATGTATATCCTGTTATCTCCTTGACTGGTTTAAACATATTTTCACATTGATTCATGAAAATATGGTTATGCATTTTTAATTGCATTAGTGGAAATGTAGGCTGGTTGTGAAACTAAATAATCGAAATTTGTCCATTTGAGTCATGTGAATTAAAAGTATTTTTTTTACATAGTCTTTGCATTTTCCACCTCAGCATTTCAAACTGATCTATATGCAGAAAAAAAAAAAATCTGGTAAAGAAAGCTAAAAATCTCCACCTAGTGGGCAAGAACTTTTAGCTAAAATAAAACAGGATTTTCATTTACATACGTTTTATGTAACATACACTTCAGAAACATTTTAAGTATGAGGAAATACTGCTTTAATTTTGTTTCATTCAGCTGCTACGTTGTTCTTAATTCTTGCCTTCTACAAAGCCATTGTTTCAGAGGCAAAACCAAAACAGTAAGAATTATTCTGATAGACTCCAGCAAAAAAGCAGTGAATGTTACAAAATGAGTGGGTTTATTAAAAAAAAAAAAAAAGAGTGGATCCATAACGTTTGGGGACTTTCCTCCCTTCAAGCTACGCAGTAACAAAACATTGCTAATTTATGTGTTAACACATTTTTTTACAGGATGGATTTAGAACAGTATTTTTACTATTTTTATGGCAAACACTCCTATTTCTACACAGGCAACCCTCCACGTGTTACTTCAAATTCCTCAATGACTTGCTTACCTCTGAGGTGTGAAATCTGACTTCTCTGCCAACCCCACCCCATGTGCCGCTTGTAGCAAGGCACAGCCTCATCAGCCTCTGCTCTCCCTTCCAGAGGCAAACACCACAACTCCTTTGTCCTGCCATTTCACGAGGACCCTGTCTAGCATTGTGTGTGTCCAAAATCATCCTGGCAGGATACAGTAGCTTTATTTTAGTTGCATAATTATCGAGTACTGTATTACTTGGTTTTTTACNAAAAAAAAAAATCTGGTAAAGAAAGCTAAAAATCTCCACCTAGTGGGCAAGAACTTTTAGCTAAAATAAAACAGGATTTTCATTTACATACGTTTTATGTAACATACACTTCAGAAACATTTTAAGTATGAGGAAATACTGCTTTAATTTTGTTTCATTCAGCTGCTACGTTGTTCNTTGGTTTTTTACTTCTTCATCTTCTGTACTGCATTGCAGTTGTGCTGCAAACTCCCAAGATACTCAAATGGTTGGAATCTTCTGTTTAAAGCAGAAGTGAAACTCAGATGTTATTCTCTCCTTCCAACCATATATAGCTAGCAAATGAAACCATTTCTTCAGTGCATTTCAGGCTCATAATTTGTGGGAGCAGGAATGAGCAGGGGCAACTGCAGATTTGGCATGAGACACTGAATACATTTTATGTCTTGCTTTTTATCTGACTGATCCTTATTTTTAAGTCATGCATGCTGTCAAGATCAACTCCACCTGTGTAGCTTGCAGCAACTGGTGGACACTATAGTGTGCACTGCATGACTTCATTACAGTATGTGAGTTTATTGTAGCTCACCTTCTTGACCATAATTGGGACATTTGTCCATCTTCTGTCCAAAACCCAGAAAATAACTTAATATGTTCCTTTGCACACATCTCAATCACCACCTGGCACCTGTCATTTGGTTTGTTTTGCAGACTGGTTTTGGAGTTTGTACTTTTCTAACTGGTATTTACTACACATATTTTAATGGTATTTATCTAGGTTAGATTTACTCAGCTGTTTTATGTGGATCTTCTTTGTAGGACTAGCAGATGTCCATTCATAAATACTTTTGTTTCAACAGTACCATTAAGCCTCTTTCTTTCTTTTTGTAGCTAACCAGGTGTTGAAGTTCGGAACACTTGTCAGTACTTCCAATACCTATGACAACTCTGGGAGTGTGACCATCGAGACAGACAAGCCTTTGCTGTGGACAATGGCAATCAAACTTTAAGATGATTGCAGCTACCTTTTCTGATCCATCTGAATTTACTGCAAAATTTCACTGAATTGAGGCAGTAAAAATGATCCTAAGGGAATAAGTATGCACTGATTTTAGGTAATAAATGGAAAACAGTTCTGAAATATAAGTCTTTTAAGACCAAATTGAGTCTAGGAACAACAAATCAGAAGATGAACTGCCACCTTATATGATCACAAATAGAAGCATATGTAAATAAATTGCAGACCTGGTTAGTTTGGACTTAGATTTTGCCAGAAGGATACAGTACTCAGTTGCACAGACTACACCTTCATAATGAAAATGTGATAGCATTAAGCATAATTGTTTTCTGTCCCTATTTCTAGCATATATAGTTGCTGGTGATGTTTTCTCAAAAAGAGTAATAATTTAAAGACTTTCTACTCAAAAGGCAAGTTGGTCCATTGAAGAAGCTTTGGTTTTGTTGTAACTCCAACATCAGACTTCACAACATTAATTTGAAGTCTGCAAAGCAATGTAGCACTGTAACTTCTACAATTACCGAATATTTCTAGTAAGCTTCTTGGAGTGAAGTACAAATTTCTTGCTCTTAATCTGCAGACCAAGAGCAATGCATCTACCAATTTCTGCAAGCTTATTTTTTAAATAAATGTATTCAGTCGTTTAGTAGTTGAAATGTCTAGATCTAAGTATGCAGAGGCCTTAATAATTCTTTATGCAGATGACTTAGACAGAACTAGTATCTAAGACCAGTCAGTAGGGCTATGGTTCCTTTCCAGCAGTCTGAATAAGTTTATTGTTGATTCTCTGAAAAACTGTTTACTATCTCTGAAAACTAACTTAACCTCAAAATGTACATTTTAGTAACCAAGTTTTGTTTCCATAATTCTGCCATTGGAATAAAGATCAGCAATGCAAATTCTTTTAATTATTTTTTCTAATTATTTTTCCTGTCAAGCACATAGAATAATCAGTTGCAAATGCAGAAATGAATTAGAGGTAATGATGATTCCAGAAATTAATTACAATAATTCAGTTCAATAGACTTTTAACTCACTACTTACAATAATGATGATTTCTCACTGCCTACCTTTGCAATGGAACAGCTTCTGAAAAGTGACTATACATTATTCACACTTAAAAGTTTTAAGGACTGAACAGGACAAAGCTCTGAGTCATCTCATCAGAATGCAGTACTGACCCATCTTTCAATGTGAGTAGGGATGTCTCAAGGTTCCTTCGTACTTGAATTATTCTATTACAGTAGAGAAAAGTAACAAAAAAACACTCTACTGATCAAAAAGAAAATGTTGTAATGTAGACAGATATGATTGTGTACCCTTTGAAGGAGTAATAAGCTATCAGGAATGTCTGAAAACCCAAAGTTTTCAAACTATTTAACAAAAAAAAAAAAGTTACAAAGTTGTGATTTTTTTTCAGTGAGTGTCACAATATCTCATTCGTCACCATGAGCATTCACCTTCCTCTGTTGAGAGAACAGTCACCAGTTTCAACTAACCCAACATCAAGTAATCCTGTATGAAGTCTAATTTAGCTTACCAACATTGCCTTGTTAGGAAGAATATTGCTAGCATTATAACATGTATTCTATTTTTAAATATTTAACTTTTTATTTAGAGGAGAGCGCTTAGAGACATGTTAGCTACATTTAGTGGTTGCAGAATAGTATTTTACCTGTCCATTACAGGTAAGCATACACTGAAGAACTGGAAATCAAAATATTTGACATTCAGTTTTGAAGCAGATACTTGAAAAGAAACTAAACAACTAAGGATCTAATATTTTGTGGCATGCTAAGATGCGAATCCAAAACTAATGATCTACTTAATGGTAAAGTTACATGAATATTTACCAGTATTTTTCATATTACACTAAAATATGAAATGTACAGATAATAAAGCAACCTGTATCTTGTAAAGCAGTTGATCCACAAACCACAAACCACGTTCAACCTGGCACGGTTCTTTACCAGGTGGCCCAGCCTTGACCCAGATGCACACCCATTGCTTGGTAACAATCTAACCATTGATCTGTGATTGTCACTGTCTGGATCGAAAACAATGGAAGGGGAAGACAACAGAGTTCTGACTCTTCCTCTTGTGTCTATCACACACACTCAATCGCATTGAAACCTGTATGTATTCCACATGGAAGTGTTTATGCCACTTGAATGAAACACAGTGATTACCAGTACTAATATT